>SNQJ01S0127362.1:6469-26228 GCA_010110895.2 Picea sitchensis | reverse complement strand
ACTAGCTCAAAACAGTTTTCTGGCAATTTTGGCAATTTACTATTTTTAGCAATTTTAACTTTCGAGGCCATTTTGAGGGCCTAAATGAAGGTTTTTCAGGATAGATCTTCTCAGTGACATCTAAAGGCATGATTGAGCCCCCAAAATGAATCTCCTCGACGATACCTTTCCAATGCACTATCATATGCCTAAAACAAAGATCGTATGCAAAAGTTACGACTTGAGGAAGTTGATGTACTAACTTACCCAAACGGGGCCCACATGACTTTTGACGCTTCATCTCCTAGGGTTAGGTTTTGGATGTCTAGGGTTTTTGGAATTTCTGTTTATTGTAAAAAGGCATTCAGAGCCTCATTGTAATCGTCTTCTTGCGAATGTGAGTAGACGTCACATATCTTCTCAGAGATAAGATGCCACCATTCTAGCGAGGCTTTCACTCTGTATTTTTACAGTCTCTGTACATTTCTTTCATTAATAGAAATCATGTATTACTGTATATCTATGTTTATGGTTGCATATCTAATACATTTCTGTTATATTATTGGAAATATGCGATATCTCTGTGCATTTATTTATTATATCTTCGTTCTCATTTCGTGCCAAAAATAATCCAGGTCAGTGGTATCAGAGCAGGCTGCTCTTGATTTTTTTTTTAGTGTATGTCCCCGATGAGGTCCGAGTATAGTAAGTTGGGTCTCGAGCTTGTATCTCTTGAAGACAATCTCTCTCACATGCCTAAGAAACCCTCAATGGTAGAAGAAAAGAAAAACGACGGAGCATACGATCCTATCAATCTGTTGCTTGAGAAATCTCTCACGCGATAGAGGGACGAAATGATGGAGTATTTTTCTCACATCCTTCAATGCCTGCCAATAACAACAGGCACATATTCATCAAAAAACCACTTTGGAATCACCTCTCCTTTCAAGCTACAAGTTAATTTTGATATTCCCATATTTGAAGGTCAGATAGATGCAGATGCCCTAGACAAATGGTTAAATATGCTAGATGGTTATTTCTCTGTTCACCATTTTTTCGACAGGGAAAATATCACCTTCGCAATCCTTAAATCTCTCCCCCATGTCAAACATTGGTGGGAAACTTGTTGGGAGTAAATTTCCACAGAGGAGTCTGGAATATTTGGGGCCGAGCCCACTTGGGATTTTTTTGTGGATGCATTAAAGGAACATTATTACCCCGTTGGAAACTATGAGGACCAGTACATGAGATGGAACATATTGCGGGAAGAGAGGGGCCAAGAAGTTCTGGAGTTCACCAATATCTTCCATACCTTGCACACCAAGCTGGGTATCAAAAACTACCTTTTATGACATTTGGTTCTGAAATACCGTGGGGCTCTACACAAATATATCCAAATTAAAATGGATTTTCTAGAAATCTCATCACTCGGTGCTGCTTATCGATATGCTGCTAAAATCGAGCAGAAATTTAAGCACCAAAACAAACGGGAGTTTGGGTATACAAATCCACAACAACCAAAGTATGACAAAGACGGCCCTAAAAAACAGTCTCCCAAAAACCAGTCTAAGCCACAAGAAAAGAAGGGTCACGGGAAGACAAAGAAGGTCACTGAAAAATGGTGCAATTTCCACAAAATCCCCTGGCACAACACCGATGAATGTCATTCAAAACAATCATTGGTGGCTAAGATCAAAGACAAGGATCCGAACCCTGATTCATAATATGATTCAGAAAATACTAGTAAAAGACAGATCATCGACGCAGACCCCACTACTATTGTCCTGACCGCAACAATTCAATCAAAAGAACCAACTGATCTTGAAGAGGGGGAGTGCCTTTTTCATTCACAGATGTGGGTGAAGGGGACCTTGATGCATTTTATTGTTGATAGCGGAAGCCAGAAGAACCTCATCTTAGTAGAGGTCGTCAAACAATTGGGATTTTCGACAACACCACACTCGGAACCATACAACATCGGGTGGCTTCACCACGGACAAGATCTTCGTGTTAGCCAATAGTGTCGGTTGTCATATGACATCCATCCCTTCAAGGATGGGGTATTATGTGATGTTTCCACACTGGATGTTTATGATGTTCTCTTGGGCCAACCATATATGTGGAAGCACCATGCTGTTTATGAGCCTTGACTCCGCAGTATCATTGTTTCTCTAGGGGGTCATCTCTACAGAATAATAGAGGTAGTTCCGACTACTATTCCACCTAAAAAGTGCCGCAAGGTAGTATCTCATACTACAAAATCCAACTTCTTCATAATCTGTTCAAAAGTTGAACAAAAGGATACTGCAACCACTGCAACCTTGACCCAAGCACCTTCTATCCAACAGAACCAGGTTGACAATATTGTAGCAAAGTGTAAATATTCCTTCTGCACAAAAGAATCTCATGTATCAAGATTGGTTAAAAAGGTCCAACCCTTCTAGCCACATGCTCGTGATATCCTTCCACAAACCGAGCAACGCGACGTCTCCAACAAGGCAAGCAACTCACCAAGATTCAGATTCAGCAAACAGTTGTTCCTCTCCCACGGGCACTCAATGAAATGGAGACCATTGCTTCCTAATGAGGGAGGATTGATCTAGGTGGATATCAGTGGCCACCCACCTTTTTCAACTGGCTCAAAACAATTTTTTGGCAATTTTGGCAATTTACTATTTTTAGCAGTTTTAACTTCTGGGGCCATTTTAAGGGCCTAAATGAAGGGTTTTTGGGATTGAGCTTCTCAATTATATCCAAAGGAATGATTGAGCCCCTAAAATTAATCTCCTCGACGATACCTTTCCAACGAGCTATCATACGCCTAAAACTGAGATCATATGCAAAAGTTACGACCTCAGGAAGTTGATGTACTAACTTACCCAAACGGGGCCCACATGACTTTTGGTGCTTCATCTCCTAGGGTTAGGTTTTTGGATGTCTAGGGTTTTTGGAATTCCTGTTTATTTTTAAAAGGCGATATTTCTATTTATTTCTTTATTATATCTCCGCTCTCATTTCGTGCCGAAAATAATCCAGATCAAATATTCTTCTTAAACCATTGGTGTTGAGATGGATCTTGTTTTGCTACATCAGTTCCTTTCTTGGCTCCTCCTCGAGTGACTATATTGATGTTTCTCCCATCATCATTGGCTTCTATATAAATCCACTAGACATTCTGCTTGTTTTGGTTCCTTTTTTCCTAGATCTTTACCAAGAGTGTTGGGCAATCCTCTGTGTCATGGTCTATTGCGTGACAGTACATACATGTAGCCGATGGAAGTGGAAAATCCCTTGCATAATGTCCTAGTTTTTGGCAGTTGTGGCGCACTACTAGTCTTCTGCTTCATCCAAATCCTCCTCTCCCTCATCCTCAAACTCTCTATGAGGGATAGCCAGTTGACGACCTCTAATGAGATGAGGTTCTTCTAGCTACTGTTATCAATGATGAAGTGCAACAGAGTTCCTTTCACCCACATCTGTGAATGAAAGAGGCTCTCACCTTCCTCTGGCTCATCAGGGTCACTAGGATGGATATTGGTGGTATTAACGGTGGCACTGGGTTCCACATCAATGAACCATCTCCCATTTTCTGGTTATGACTCAGAGTCGGAGCCCGCATTTGATTCAATGGATTTCACCTCAGCCACCAATGACTTATTTGAGCAACAACCACCAATTTTATGCTAGGGGCTCTTATGGAAGTCGCACCACTTCTCGATATCCTTCTTTGTATTTCCATTTTCCTTCTTTACTTGCGGCTTGGACTGGTTTTCCTGAGGTTGCCCATATTTTTTTTGTCCTTTTTTCTGCAGGTTGGGGCTACCCTTTCCCTGCTTCTGTTGTGAGGGGTTCCCAGACCCAAACTGCAACATCTTTTTTTTAAGCTTCTGCTTGATTTTGGCGACATATCAATAGGTCATTCACAATGATGAGATGTCCAAAAACTCCATTTATGTCTGGATGTATCTATGCAGACCACCGCGGTACTTGAGCACTAGATTTCTCTCATAATCTTTGATATCCATCTTGGTGTGCAAGGTATGGAAAACATTGGTGAACTTTGGCACTATTTGGTCTCTTTCCTTCCATAGTGTGATCCATCTTGTATACAAGTCGTCATAACTTCCAACAAGGTAGTATTGTTCCTTAATAAAATCCCTGAAGGAACCCTAAGTGGGTGCAACTGCAAATAATGTGGATCCCTCTATTTCCTTTTGCTTACAAAAGTTCTCCCACCAATATTTGACATGGGGGACGACCTTGAGGAGCACAAATGTAATATTTTCTATATCAAAAAAGTTGTGGACAAAAAAATACCCTTCTAGAAGGTTTAACCATTTATCTATGAAATCCACATATATTTTCCCTTCAAATATAGGAATATCAAAATTGATCTGTATGTTGAAGGGGGAAGTGCCTCCGCTTGAGGTGGATGCCTCACTTGTCAGCAACCGTCGAAGGATTTGTGCAAATTTGTCCATCATCTCATTCCTTTGTCGCTCAAGGGCTTCCTCAAGCAAAATTTTGAAAGGATCTCATGTCTGGTCGTCTTTCTTTTCTCCTACCATGGACAACTTCTTGGGTGTGGGAGATAATTTTTCCTCAAGAGAAACAAGATCAAGTCCCAACTCTCTATACCCTGACCGAGTCGGGGACATGCACTAAAAAAAGACAAGGAGAAGACCACTATGATACCACTGATACCGATTTATGAGGGGAACAAAATGAAAACATAGAATTATAATATTAACATAGAGGTACAATGAATAATAATAGAGATACAATAAAACTTTACTTCTATTAAATAATAAATATGCTGAAACTTGAAAATGCAGACTGAAAACAAGCTTGCTAGAACGGTGACAACTTATCTCTGAGAAGAGATGTGACGACTATTATCATTCACAAGAAGCTGAGTAGAATGAGGCTTTGAAGGCCTTTTTACAATAAACATGAATGCAAAAACCCTAGACATCCAAAAATATAACCCTAGGAGATGAAGCATCAAAAGTCACGTGGGCCCCATTGGGGTAAGTTAGTACATCAACTTCCCGGGGTCGTAACTTTTGCATATGATCTCCATTTAGGCGCACAATAWCTCATTGGAAAGGTATTGATAAGAAAATTCATTTCATAGTATCAATTAGAGCCTTTGGAATTCATTAAGTTGCCTGATTGTGAAAAAACTTCGTTCAGGCCCTCAAAATGGCCCTAGAARWTTGGGACCCAAAAAACTACTAAAAATAGTAAGTTGCCAATTTTTGTTTTTGAGCTAGTTGGAACAGGTGGGTGGCCACAAAGATCCTCCTGTATCACACCTATAAATATTGGTGATGCATATGAATTTGTTACTTTTCTTTTTACTCCAGAGTGATCAAGCGACGAACTTCAAAACCTTGAAATTGATTGTTTGACTTCCGTTCTCCCAAATCTAGCAGATTTTCTCGACCGAGAATACCCTGAAATCATGCTAGGAATGAGGGGACAAGTTTAAGACTCATTGGTAGAGCCAATTACTAAACAAATTTTTGATAGGGAATCCGTGAACGAATTGGAAACAAGAATGCATAATATCAAACAAGCCTGCATAGAGGAAATCCCATGGGACAAACTCTTAGGATATTTATACACTTAGGAGTTAGTTAAGATAAACTCGGTATAACATGTCTTTAAATTAAAGTGCATTTATTAAGTATGCATTTGTAATCCAATGGTCACAATACGTTCCCGACATAGAGTGATGGAATGACTCATATTCTCCTCGATCTTAACTACATTGATTCATGGCTTAACAATTGATTGGTCCATGATATTTATTTAAAGAACATGGAGGGTCATTTGTCAATGATTTATTGTGAGAAACTCTCTATAATATTTTTTATTTTGTATTAATAAATGGCATCTAGTGGCCCCGTTGGTTGGGGTCGTGGAGTTTTCCCCATAGGGGTTTTACCATGGAAAAGCATCGATATGTTGATCTTTGATCTATTTGTGTGTGGTTACTGAAGGTGTTCATCGTCTATTGGAATACATGTGTTGTCTAACATGGTATTAGAGTGCATTTGAAGACCCTCTCCCATTGTAGATTAAGATATTAAAGTTTTGTTTCAACATCTCTGGTTTCTTCCATTTTCGTACATTTTTGAGATAAGGGGATTGTTCCATTGTGTCTAGAGCACTCATTTCAGTTAGGAATGATTTTCATTTCACTCGAAAAGGTTTCCATTTTCCCAATATATGACCATTTCAGTCAGATCCAAAGGTATAAAGCTTGAATACGCCATTTTAAAGTTTTTATTACAAAGACAATATTTTGGTTTTCTGTTTTTGTTTCTGGGTTTCTACTCTTTCCGGTCTTCATATGCTCTTTTCCTCATTCTATGTGCGATCTCTAATAATTAAAAACATAGAAAAAAGTGGTTTCTTGTCTGCATATGCTCTTTTTCGTGCACTCTGTGCGATCTCAATAAATGAAAAACAAAGAGAAACCTTGCATTTTCTAGGTAAGTTAACTAAGATCTAACCCCTTGTTGTCGAGAAGCAATTTTTTTTGTGTGTGAATGCATGGAAACAAGTTTTTATTGAGAACAAACTCCAAGGCCATCTTCATCCTCCACCACCACAACCACAAAAACAATCCTCATCCTCAAGATTATAATATGTTTTGCACTAGCTCACTTGGTTAAAAGTTTCTTTACTTAGTAAGAGGTCTTGAGTTCAAGTCTCTTTTTTGTTACTTTTTAAAAATTTAATGCATTCAATGTAAAGTGTATTTCACTGTAAAGTGTATTTCACTTAAATTATAAAAATGAATTACTATAAAGTAACTTTAATATTTATTTTTTAGTTACTTTTTGCATGCAACTTTAATTTACAAAGTCACTTCAATGTAAAAGTTATTCCCGCTTATTCTATAAAAGTGGGTCACTTCATAAACAACTTATTTGTAAAAGTGAGGTTACAAGAAAGTTATTGAAGGAGGGGAATCACCACATGGATTAGATTCTACTTGCAATGTGGTTCTTTGGTTACCATTTATGCATTTTTTCAAAAGGACATAACTTCCAATTTGAAGTAGAGATTTCAGTGCCATTTTTTTCAAACAATCTTTTTTCGATAGCTTTCCATCCAGAACATCATTTTCATATTTTAAATCAATATTATTTGCATATTTTAATATGGATTCTCTGAGTGATCCTTTTCTTACCAATATCAACTACTTCTAATGGAAATCCCATATGAAAGATTTATTAAGAAGTAAAGGATTGTACTGGATTACCTTGGGAAAAGAACTAGAACCCATTGATGATGAAAAGAAAGTCAAATGGGATAATAAGAGTGACAAAGGTCGTGGAATAATTGGAATGCTCATCTATCATGATTTAAGATTTCACCTTCAAGGACTTGATGCCCTTGATGAATCTTGGGAAAAGCTTCAATCTATGTTTGATAAACACAATATTATTCGATCCCACCAGTTAGAAAATGAATTAATGACTTTAAGTCCAAATTATTTTCCATGCATTGAAGATTATTTTTCTAAGTTAAAAACACTTATAATTATGTATCGACTGTAAAATAGATTTGAAGGAAGAATGATGCATATACGTTATTATTTCCAATCTTGGTAGTGCATACTCTGTTTTTGTATCTACATTTTATGCCATTAGAGAAGTTCTATGGAGTGCTTATAAAGAACCCTCTCTTGAGTCATTTTGTGATGCTCTGATTCGAGAGAAAGATAATATTGTGCAACTTGGATTGCTCAACATTGCAGGTACATCCAACAAATCCTTAGTGGCCCAACAAAAACATAAATTCAAGAATCCCAAGAAGCAACATCCTCTCCACAACAACAAGAAAAATAAGGGTCCCAACCCCTCTCAACCAACTTCTATTCCTAATGGTGACAAAGGAGCAAAATCCAAAAGTAAGAAGACTTTCATACATTGCAACTTTTGTGGGAAATATGGTCATTTGGAATCTAAATGTTTAAAAAAGATGGAATCCTTAGAAGTAGTGATGAAGAAGAAAAACATTAATATTGATTCTTCTTCTTCTTCTCATGGACATTCACTTTCTGTTTCTTGTTTCTCCTTCAATGTAACTTCTACTTCTTCTTCTGATGAATGGCTTATTGATTATGGAGCATCTTGTCGAATGGATAAGGATAAAGCCATATTTTTTTCTCTTAATGAATGTAACACCAACAAAATATTTGTTGGTGATGATAGATATCTTAGTGTTCTATGGTCTGGAACAGTTTAGGTAGATAATGGTCATTTCAATTATGTATTATGTGTTCCAAGTATTTATAGCAACCTTCTATCAGTGTATCATATCACTCATTCAGGCGAAGGTAAAACCATAGGGTTTTCACCTCACCAAGTTATAATCAAGGATTTAAAATATCCTAAGCATGTCCTTGCAACTGGAATTGCTGATGATATTAACAAGTTGTACAAGTTTGACAACTTTGGGTCATCATATTTTCCATCAGTTTTTGTTTCTCATAGCGATGACATGAGAAACATTTGGCATGGGATTTTTGGTCATATAAACTATATCTCATAGCAACAACTATGTAATTAACATATGTTGACTAGTATTCCTCTCGTTTCTTGCAGAGATGGTGTTTGTGCTAGTTTTGTTCTTGGAAAACATCATCAGGACAATTTTGACAAATGTGCCTCTTGGCATGCCTCGACCCCTTTGAAACTTGTTCACAATGATTTATGTGGTCCGGTTTCTTCTCCTTGTTTCTTTGGGTGCAAGTATTTCTTAACTTTCATTGATGACTTCTTCGAACATACATGGGTTTACTTCTTAAAACTTAAGAGTGAATTTTTTGGCCTATAAGGCCCTAGTAGAAAAACAATCTGGACATCAACTTTAAAGGTTAAGAACATATAATGGAGGTGACTGTGTGAACAATAAATTTACAATTTACTGCACTACACAGGGAATTCAAATGCAACATACTATTGCATATACACCACAAAAAAATGGTGTTGTCGAGCGAAATAATCTCACATTAAAAGAAATGGCTAATTGTATGATCCAATCTAATGGATTAAGTATTCATTATTAGGCAGAAATCATCAATTGTGAAAATTACATAGTAAATCTAACTCCCACAAAGGCTCTAAAAAATATAACACCTAAAGAAGCATTGACTGAAATTAAGCCAGATGTAAGCCACTTTCGTGTATTTGGTAGTGTAGCATGGGCTGAAATTCCTGATGAGAAAAGGAAAGCTTTACATCCTAAGAGTGAGAAGTGTATTTTTGTTGGATATTATGAAGATTTCAAAGGTTACAGACTTCTTCAACCTCCTTCCAATGAAATTATTATTAGACGAGATATTAAATTTGATGAAAATCTCTTAGCCCGTGAGCCTAATTCGACGTTTGTGCCATATTCAACATTTGTGTCATCTTCTGTTCCTATTTTGGTTTTTTCTTCTTTAGATGATGACAATGAGGATGAAAATACACCTTATCTTTCTCAACTTCCTCCAGATGAGTCCATTGAACATGAAACTGCACCAATGCCATTACTTCCGAGATGGGTCCGTTCAACATGAGAAGCAACAAGTGATCTTGCCGGTGATCATTTAGATCAATGTCAAACTTATTCACATTTCCAGCGATCCTATTCTCTTTTGGCTCAAGTTTCAGAGACTCATGATCCATAAACATTTGTAGAAGCTTCAGGACGTCCAAATTGGGACACAACAATGAATGAATATTATTTATCTTTAATGATGAACGGTACTTGGGATCTTATACCTCTTTCGAAAGAAAGAAAACTTGTCAAGTGTAAATGGGTGTACATAACTAAGTATGCACCAAATGGAAGTGTTGAAACACACAATGCCTAGTTAGTTTCCAAAGGCTTCTCTCAAGTTGAAGGAATTGACTATAATGAAACCTTTTCCCCCGTATTCAAAATGAATTCCATCCACCTTGTTTTATCCCTTGTCGCCTCACATAAATGGGAGGTCCATCAGATGGATGTTAAATATTCCTTCTTGCATGGATATTTACAGGAATAAATCTACATGTAACAACTTCCTGGCTATGTCTAGAATGACTCTAGCCTTGTTTATTTCCTTAAGAAATCTCTTTATGGTCTTAAGCAAGATCCTCGAGCTTGGTATGCCAAAATAGAAAAATTTCTTCTTCACACTAGATTTTCTAGATGCCATTATGATCCTAATGTATATACCAAGAAAGTAGGAATCCATATCATAATACTTGTTCTTTGTGCTGATGACCTTGTCCTCACTGGTAGTGACCCTAAAATTTTAACCCATGTGAAATCGATCCTTAAAAAGAAATTTGAAATGATAGACTTAGGATATTTGCACTATTTCCTTGGCCTCAAAGTATTGCAAACCAAAGAAGGAATTTTTATTTCCCAGTATAAGTATTGTTGTGACCTTCTTTGCCTCTTTCACATGAAAGATTCTAAACTATCCCCTTCTCCCTCCCAGTCTGGAGTCAAAATTCCTGCCACTTGTACTTCTCCCAAAGATGATGCCACTTTGTATCGTCAATTAGTTAGTAGGCTCTTATATTTGATTCATACTCATCCTGATATTTCCTTTGTTGTTGGTCTTGTTGCTCGGTATATGAAAAAACCCCATGAAATCCATTGGAAAGAAGCTAAAAGGATACTTCAGTATGTTTGGAGTAAAATTAAGTTTGAGATACATTAAAATTAAAGGGGGATTCATTTGTTGGTTGGTTTCACTGATTCAAATCAGGCCGATGACCCTGATGATCGAAAGTATATCGCAGGTTATGTTTTTAGCTTTGGTTCTAGACCTGTCACTTGGGCTTGTAAGAAACAACATGATATTTCTCTTTATTCATTAGAAGAAGAGTATCAAGTAATGGTTAATGAAAGTTAGGAAGCCTTATGGCTTCCACAGATCCTTTCGAAGTTTGGATTCCAACAAAAACATATGACTACCCTCTAGTGTGACAATCAAAGTGCCATCAATATCTCCAAATATCTAGTTCAACATAAGTGCAACAAACACATCGAGCTACACATTCACTTCATCAGAAAGTTCATGATAAAGTTATTGAATTTCTCTTCTTCCCTGAAAAAGATCAAGTTGCATAAATTTTCACAAAGTCTCGACTCTCTTACAGAAGTGAAGTTTTCCAAACTTTGATCTATGTTAGGAGTTTAGGTAGTTGTCATTAAGGGAGGATAGGCCCTAATGCCTCCTTCCTTATACTATTGTGTCAACTTTGTAAATCCTTCAATCCTATCCCAAGTTGTTCTTAAGGGGGGATGTTAGGATATTTAGACACTTAGGAGTTAGTTAAGATCAACTTGGTCTAATGTATCATTAAGTTAAAGTGTGTTTCTTAGTGTGTTTCTTTAGTATGAATTAGTATGTTTTTGTAATTCAACGATCATGATATGTTCCTGACATAGAGTGATCCAACGACTCATATTCTCCTTGATCTTAACGACTACATTGATCCATGGCTTAGAACTCGACTGATCCATGATATCTATTTAAAGAGAATAGATGGTCATTTGTTGATGATCGATTGTGAGAAAATATCTGTAATATTTTTTCTTTTGCATTAATAAATTTCCTCAAGTGGCCACATTGGATGGGGTCGTGGATGTTTCCCCACAAGGGTTTTACCATGTAAAAACATCGATGCATTGATATTTTATATGGTTGTGTGAGTGGTTACTAAAGGTGTTCATCTTCTATTTTAATACCTTTTTTTTCAAACACAAACACTGGTAAAAATTTACAACATGGGTCATGGAGGACGGTGTATGAAAGGACAAATCCCAATTTCTTGAACAAGCCAACATTTGACACTACTTGGGTACCCAATAGATCACAGATATTAGGGATTGGAAGGAACATGAAACTAAATTTATTATCAGTCGGTATCATGATGACCATATGAATTGAATGCCCAATCGACATCACAGGTGGTATAATTCATAGAATTATAGGGCTGTCACATGGAGGAGAGTTGGTTCCTAAAAATTCCAACACAATTGACTGGATATAGTACCTCACAGGGTTGACCTGAGAAAATAATTCCAAGGGTTTTCTCATCAACAAGGTCAAAGAGAAACATGTCAAATATGATTGGTGTACCTTGGGTGAGTTTGTTTAGGAGTAAGAGATAATGACTAAGCTCCTAGGTTCCTAATAAGGATCATGGACCATGCAAAGGGAAACTAACTTCATTATTGTTCCTAGGTGACTAGAATACCATTAAGGGTTCATGTGTGCTGGTTTAAGAAGTTGTTGCTACCCTTCGGTGTTGAAATCCTCTTATAGGCCACAAGGAAATTGTTTCAACCCATGACCATGGATATGGCCTCAATAACCATACCCAATGCTCAAAACATCCAAATGGTGTTCCATTATAACCATCAAACAAGTTGACTTCAACATCTAGTTAGTGAATGCATAATTGGGTTCTCGACATGGATGACAATGTTTCTGGTAAAGATTATTAGTGTGCCAATGTGATTTGGCTCTATCACCTCCTTACTTAAATCAATAGTTGGTGAATAGAACTTGGTTGATTTGGTATTGGACTAGTATTTCCATTATATGAGTGGATTATTACAATATCACACATGCATTTTCATTAACTAAATTTGTCACACATTTTTTAAAGCAAAATCACACACACATTTTATTCAAATTAAATTCAAAATTTAGGTGAGAGGGTATTACAGGTGGAAAATTTAAATTTTATAGGAATGTTCTCACATTTATTAACACTTAAACCATCCCTTGTCACTTATTATGTGTCATCTCTTATCTTGTATGTCTACTTTGGACCTAGCTTTAGATTAAGCAAGTCGATTGTATGGAATGCATAAGCATAGAAAATTTATCATTTCTCTCCTTTTCAATATCTATGTGTTTTGCAAAGCACTACAATGTGTTACACATACCCATAGATGATGAAATTACAAACACAACAGATCACTTCTTATGCAAATTACAAATATATAATTTTTTTAATACCATTTTTTCCATTCTTTTGTCTTTTCTTGTGATCTAACTCATTAGCTCCAAAAATACATTGGTAACCTTTTTGTTTCTCAATGATTTACAAAAAAGAGTGTTGTACTACTAGAGGTTGACCTTTACATGCTAAAAAAAAATGCATATTTTTCATTATGTCCATGCCTTAAAATGCTACACTAACACTTTGACATATTAATTTTAAGGTGTGTTGACTTTCTAACTTTAAAAAAATATAAAGTAACCTATTTTTTTTTTTTGGACAAATAGCTCCACATTAGTACCATTTGTCCTATACATGTATAGCAATTTTTATATATTGGTTTGATTATTTAGGTACTCAAAAGATGCACCAACATGTACATATAACTTATACTCTCCACACAAAATAAAATGTCAACATTAGAACTTTCAACAAAAAAATAAAATATCAACTTTAGAAAAATCAAAATTGATATAGTTATGAAAAAATTTAATAAATAAAAATTATATACGGGGAAAGGTTATTCAATATGTTACATTTCATCTTCTTACCCAAAATTGAACTCTCCACAAAAACTAAAAGGTCAACCTTAGAAAAAATAAAAAATAATATAGTTATGAAAAAAATAAAGAAATAAAAATTATATACAAGGAAAAGTTATTCAATTTTATACATTTCATATTCTTACCCAAAATTAAGATTCATTGTGTAGGTATCTCTCCATGCAAGTAGAAGGATATATTTATATATGAGAGGATACAAGCCTTATACCTTTGTCTACCTATCAGGGGAAAATTTCCATTTGTCGAGACGAGCCAACCACTGATCCTGGGGTGGTAAAAAGGGATGGGGGCGGAAGTCAGAAAGGACTTTTCTTGGTCGAGGGGACTGGGGTATGAGTTTTCTTCTATAAAAACCAGGAGTACGCGAAAAAAAGTGGGAACCAACACCTTTTTCTCTACACAACGTATCTCAAATAACTCTGAAACGAGGGCGCTTAGAGGCATGAAAGCCTTAGCTAGGGCCAAATCATGATCCTACTCTCCTTAAATATCAGAGGGGTAGGAGGATCCATGAAAACAACCTCATTACGTAGATTTCTTATGAGAATGCTCCCGTATATTATTTTTCTGCAAGAAACACTGGTTGATGAGTTGAAGGCCAGACTTTTCATGACTTCACTTCATCCTGTTTGGATGATGTGTGTTGTTAGTTCAGTTGGAAAGTCAAGGGGATTTCTGGTGTCTTGGGATCCAAAAAGTTTGATTTTAATCCTTAATCTATTGTCACATTTTTTTAACAAGTACTCAGTTAGAAGACAAAAAACCTTTTTCTCTTTTAAATGTCTACGGACCTTGCACATAGAGAAAATATTTTTGGAATAAGGCGAATGATAGGGGATTGTTAGCACATAAGGATCTGATTATAGTTGGGGACCTTAGCTTGATTCTCAGTTTTGATGAGGTATGGGGATACACAACACACCTGGATTCACTGGCGACCTACTTAAAGAGCATATTCTAGAAAAATCAACTAGACGACATTATGCCTACTGATGTGGCTCCTACGTGGTGAAAAGGTAGGAAAGGCAGGGAAGAAATTTCAAAGAGACTGGACTGAGATTTCTTGTCAGAGGACCTCATATCCTTTGTTGGAAAACATAGGTCATGGGTTAACTATCCTTTTGTTTCTGATCATGCTCCAGTTTTATTGCAACTAGGGAATTTTTCAAACTTGGTTTCTCATCCTTTCAATCTAAACCCGACGTGCCTGAGAGATAAAGCCTTCATTTTGATTTTCAAGGAAGTCTGGAATGATCAAATTTACTTGCAAGAATCTGGGGTGCAGAGGAGATTAGCGTGGAAGATAAAACAATTAAATCATCGAGTAAAGGCGTCGGATAAAGGAAAAAGAACCCATAACTACTTAATTTTTGAAAATCTTTAGGAGTATATTTGGGTTTGTTATCAATATAAATCAAGTGGATTGATGAACAATGATTCAAAAATTCTTTTAAATAACCTAGAGGAAAATTGAAACATACATCTCCAGGTTGAAGAAGAACTTTGGAGACAGAGGAGTAGGGAAATCTGGATTAAAAGTGGAGATGAGAACACTAAATTTTTTCACCAGTTTGCTTGTCATAGAATAAACAACAAACACATTTAGGAGATTCTGGACAAAAATAGACATGTTCACACAGGAAAGGAGGCTCTAAAATGTGAAGCTACCAGACACTTCAAAAGGTTCTTTGAGGACCAGGGAAAAAACATCATTACATATCGGGTTTCCATTATCGAACTCTTTCCTTGCCTTGTTGAAGAGGAGGATGTTATAGCTTTGGAAAAACCATGCACCAAAGAGGAAATTCGAGAGGTCTTAAAAGGATTTGCAATGGACAAAAGTACCAGACTAGACGAGTGGACGACTGAATTCTTCATCTAGTTTTTCGACCTGGTTGGGGAGGATCTGTTGGCAACAGTTGAGGAATCCAGACAAAGAGGTGAGGTGATTTGATCTCTAAATTTGACTTTTCTTGCTCTTATTCTGAAATTCAATAAGCCTACCTCTTTTGGTGACTTTAGAACAATATCTCTATGCAATTTGTGCTATAAAATTATTGCAAAATTAATTGCTAATAGGACTAGACCTATTCTATCTCGGTCTTTATATGGTGAGCAACTGGGTTTCCTAAAGCGAAGATAGATCCTAGATGCAAATGGGAATGCACATGAATGTTTACATAGCATCAAGAAAAAAAAACTAAAATCTATGTTATTGAAACTTGATCTAAGGAAGGCTTATGACTGCATAAACTGATATTTTTTAAGATTGAATTTATTGCAAACGGGCTTTGGCCTCTCTACCACTGACTGGATTTTGAGTTGTGTGACTTCAACTACTTTTGCAATTATGATAAATGGGGATTATACATCTTTCTTTCAGAGTGGTAGAGGCTTAAGACAGGGATGCCCACTTTCACCTCTACTATTTATTTTAGTGATGGAAGGACTCAACTTATCATTAAAGAAAGGATAGGCCGATGGGAAGATAAAAGGGGTCAAAGTTTCCATAATTATCAAGATTATCCATCTGCTATTTGTGGACGATTTCCTCATAATGTCTAAGGCCTCAATAAAAGAGTGGAAGGTGATTGAAGGAATCCTAAATGTCTTTTGTAGAGAGACGGGTCTAGAAGTAAACTTACAAAAATATACCATCCACTATTATGGGATTCAACATGAGGTTATGAAATATTTTAAAGTTATTCTCCCTTACAACTTTATAGATCTTACAGAGGGTTTCAACTACCTTGGATTCTTTATAAAATATGATAACTACAAGGATGAAGATTGGTGATGGTTAATTACAAAATTTGAAAAAAGAATTAGTCACTGGTGCAATCATTGGCTCTCCCTGGGTGGTCAATATGTTTTTATAAAACATGTCCTTGATAGTCAGCTTGTGTATTGGATGGCCTTGAAAAATATTTCGGTCTCTATTCTCAGCCAGATCAAACAATTGGTCTTCTTATTCCTCTGGTCGGAAAGTAGAGAAAATCAACATTATCATCTCAGCAACTAGGAGTCTATTGCAAAACCAAAACATTTTGGTGGATGGGGGTTAAGAAACATACAACTGTTCAACATGTCATTATTGGAGAGTTTTAATGAAGGATGGCATTTGGAATCGAGTTATCAAAGATACGTATCTCCCCTTCTTCTCGATTTCTACCTGGCTTAGATCGGCTACAAAACAAGCGACTCGGGCTTCTCAGAATTGGAGGAACCTTCTAAAGTATTTACACCTTTTGTTACATTGGTTAAGATGGAGTGTTGGATCTGGACTTTTGATCTTAATAAGTAAGGATTTGATTCTGGGTATGGGAAAATATGCCTTTCTTTCACAAGATATTTTAGCCACTCTAAATCAAAGAAATTTACACTATCTTTATTAGGCTAGCAGAACCATCCGACCGGGAACGATATGCTCTACCTGGATATAAAGTGATGAGATAGGTCTTACAAGAGTTCAATCTTTTGAATGGGAATTATATTGAAGGTCCTTGATGGGGTTTGGTGTACAAATTATTGATAGACCAGATGAAATGAGATGGAAAGAAGGTGACAATTCATGCATAATAACTGTAAAAAATGTCTATTCTGCAGTAGCTACAAAAATTTGGCAATAGTCTATTGATGGCTGGCGAAAGAAACTGTGGACTTGGGATTGTGCCCTCAAAATAAAACTCTTCACTTGGCTAACTGTGGAAAATAAAATACTTACCTGGGACAATATTCAACGCAAAGGATGGGTTGGGCCAAACATCTGTCATATGTGCCTAAAGGAGAGGGAGACTGTACTTCACTTGATGGTAAATTACGCATTTACCAAAAAAGTATGGGATAGGGGTAAACGAGCTCTTTCAATTAAATATGTTTGGGAGGGTTCCATAGTGTTAGACTGTTATGATAGATGGAATAAAGATAACTCTATGTATCCCTCTCTACCCACCATTATCAGTTGGTATGTTTGGCTGGAATGAAACAAGGTCATTTTTGAAAATGGAAGACCTTCTATACTAGCATTGGTCTATAGATCTCTTGGAGGAGTTGGCAGTCACACTGAAAAATTGAAAGCAAAAGTGATCCGATCTTTAAATCCACTCCTAAATGACTCCTTGACAACAGGATGGTTCTATGGTGCAACCCAATTAAATGAAAAAAAAAAGTGGTGCTGGAGGGGTGCTAAGGATAAATGATCATTCAGAAATCAACTGGACATTCAATTGTGGATCAGGAACAAATACAAGGGAAGAACTACTGGGTGTATGGGAAACCTTAACTTTGGATTCTCGGCTGCACATCTCGGAATTACAAGTTTTCGGAGACTTAGAAATTGTCATAAACTGGATAAACAACAAAGGAAATTTGAATGTTATTTCTTTGGACTGATGGAAGGAAAGAATAAGAGACATCATAAAATCTTTCAGCTTAATCACTTTTTCACATATTTACAGAGAAAGCAACAAGGAGGCAGATTTCTTATCCAAGAAGGCACTTCTAAAGCAAGAAGGGAAAATACCCTACAACCATTGGGTAGATGGAAATGAGGGTCCCACCTTGTACTTAAGTCTCTTCTAGATTCCATTAGGGGAAGTTTTCGTCTTTCTCTTTTCAGTTTTCTCTACTCCTTCTATAGTCTTAGCTGATGTAACTAGACATATCTTCTGGGGTATGAACTTTTTGTGGTGACAGTTTTACTGGTTCTAGGGATTAATGCCACTTCTGATACAAATTGCATGTTGGTCTCTATCTTCTATATCTTTGTATCCTTTGGGATGTAATTTTCTGTTTTGATAACAATGATATATAAATATAACGAGAAATTTTCTGTTGGAAAAAAGTAGAAGGATATATTTTTTCCAGATTTATAGTGCATCTAACATGTCAAAATGGATCATCATTAGCTTGCACTCACCCATATTTAAAAATAATTTATTTAAAATTGAAGAAATAAAATGACAATTTTTTTTGTTATGAGAAATGATTTAATTTTCTAAAATGAAAATGAATTTGGGAAAATGGAGCTTTGCATGTTTGTGTATATCTAAAAATGTATAGAAATGCCTATGTAGATGCATACTTTATATTGAAAGTATGTTGGAATTAGTTGAATTGTAATACAATTGGAAAGTGTGTTGGAATTAGTTGAATTGTAATACAATTGGTTAAAGATGAGAAGGTGTTGTGAGTTTAAAGTAGATGTGTACTTTATATTGAAAGTATGTTGGAATTAGTTGAATTGTAATACAATTGGAAAGTGTGTTGGAATTAGTTGAATTGTAATACAATTGGTTAAAGATGAGAAGGTGTTGTGAGAAAGTAGAATAGTATAGTTTTGGTGAGAGGGAGTTTGGAATCTCTAACAAACAGATTGGTTGGGAGGAGAGCATCCTATGCTCTCTAATTTAANTGTACTTTATATTGAAAGTATGTTGGAATTAGTTGAATTGTAATACAATTGGAAAGTGTGTTGGAATTAGTTGAATTGTAATACAATTGGTTAAAGATGAGAAGGTGTTGTGAGAAAGTAGAATAGTATAGTTTTGGTGAGAGCGAGTTTGGAATCTCTAACAAACAGATTGGTTGGGAGGAGAGCATCCTATGCTCTCTNTTTTTTATTAAATGAAGATAATTGAATAATTAAAAATCTATTTAATAATAAAATTGATAAGAAAACATATTAAATAATTTATTCTCTTTAAAATTGATCATATTTTCTAATTAGACTATTCACTATGATTTATTTTTGCGTTTATTTAACTTTCAATATTTGAACTTATTCAATAATTTATAATGAAATGATTTTATAAACCAATTAAACACAAAATAGGATTTCCAAATTTATCTTTATACTTAAATCCCCTCTTTAGTAGATGATGAAGCAAGGAAACACATAGGAACTATTCCTTACAAAGGTGGTTTAATTTATAATGAAATGATTTTATAAACTAATTAAACACAAAATAGGATTTCCCAAATTTATCTTTATACTTAAATCCTCTTTACTAGATAATGAAGCAAGGCAACACATAGAAACTAATCCTTACAAAGGTGGTTTTATTTGCTATATAGAAATCATGTTGATTGGAATTGATTTCTTTACCCTTTTTTCCACCTCCATTTCCATTGTTTTTATTTACTCTAAGTTTATAATTATTTATGCTAGATTTTTGTTATTATAATTTAAATTAT
>SNQJ01S0127361.1:2533-20162 GCA_010110895.2 Picea sitchensis | reverse complement strand
GACTCCACCACCGTGGATTGATGTTCTGCCTGGCGATTATTAACCGCTGCGTAAATCTGGTGGCTGCCACTTGCTCTTCCCATTGGGGCCTTTCCTTCTCTATGCACAAATCATGACTGTAACTCAGGGCAATCACGCTGGTAATGGGGTCCTCCACATCCCCAATAGGTTACACGAGATTGAACCTGCGCACTGTTATGTGACTATCTCTGAAATGATTTCCTTCCCCTGGAATCCCTGCCCCTACTAGCTACTCCCTGAGATGGTCGTGGACCTGCCTGCGTCATTGGTGATGAAAAGGATGTTGTACTTGATGCCATTGAAATCCCTGCGGCTATTGTCCTTGGTGTGACTCTATTACCATATGGAGGTGGCCTTGAGCCCCCTCCTCTGGGAAATGTCCTAGGGGGCTTCCCCACGAATCCAGGACAATGCGGAAAGGTCAGTCTCGTACCTCCAGTTAATTTCATGTGTTCCTCCGCATAACGTGCATTTTCCACTGCTTCTACTGCTGAAGATGGTTTCCACATCCGTACCATAGCCCTTATCTTAGGGTTTAACCCATAGACAAAGTGTTCTGCTTGTCGTTGGTCATTATCCATGTATGAAACATATTTGACCAATTCCATAAACCTGATCTCATATTCTTCTACGGTCCTGTTTCCCTGTACTAGAGCATCAAATGCTCCCACCTATTGTTCCTCATAGTAAGCTGGTAGATATTTCCTTCGGAACCTCTCCTCGAAAAGTTCCCAAGATACGGTGTTCGGGGTAAGATGCATTTGCCTTTCCAGGTTGCCCCACCAGTTCAAGGCACTGTCTCTCAACTAAAAAATTGATATCTTCGCCTTTGAAGTGGACGCATAGTCAATTAAGGAAAAACACCTTGTCATGCCTTCCAACCATGCCTCAGCACGTTCACTGGCACGACCCTCGGAAAACTCTGGAAGTTTGATCTTCTGTAGTTCTCTAGTGATGTCTTCAAGTGGAGGTCCTCCCCCCGAATCCCTCGACGCTTCAGGATTACCCGATCCATATGGTGGGGGCTCCACTTTGATCCCTGTTGGTTGACGCCCCTTTAAAGTCTCATTTATGGCCTCCAAAGAGCGCAATATGAGAGCTAGTTCAGGCGATGGTGGTGGCGGCGTTGGTGATCCCTGCGATGATGCCCCTCGGCCTCGATTTCCTCGAGTCCTTACCATCCTGTATATTTTAATCTGCATCAATCAAATTTGTCAGGGTGAGTTCAAGGATATTTCACATTTGCGCAACTTAAACTAGAAAACAGGGTTAGGCGTAAGTTTTTTCTTACTTGTCTGTAAACAGATGTTACTCTCTTTAGGGGAGGTGGCTAGGTTAGGGTTAAAGCATCTAAGCTTGATGTCACTGCCTAAGAAAACTACGGACTCCCTCTCCTGATAGTTATGCTAGCATCGCACCACATTCGTCAATTCCTCTAGCTTACTTTCCTAGCGTGCATGAAACCCCCTCCCGCTTATCTTGGTCTAAGTCTTTAAACTTTTCGTTTAAAACTAATTAATGTGTTTTTTAACATAATGTTGATTAATTATTAAAAACTAAAAAAAAAAAAAATTCTAGATTAAACTTTAACCTAAGTTTTCATTGCCTTTATCAGCGCATTTAATTTAATCCAGAAAATTAATATTATTGTTGGTATCCTACTTAAGTACTTAATTAATCACTTACTTAATATTTACTTAATTAATTTTATTTTTAATCTCATTAACCATACTTATAAAACATACTTAATCACCTTTGATTAATCATACTTACTTTAATTTTTATTTTATGTAATTAATCATACTTTATTTTATTTTATTTTAAAACATAAATTTAAATATGTATATATATTTTCTTGTTTAAATTATTATTAAATTTAAACTTTAATTGTTTAATTAGTTTAACTTTTAATTGTTTAATAAAATAATTAAATGATAAAAAATAAATAAATAATCGAAATACAATTGAATAAAATAAAATAATTAAAATAATTAAAATAATAATAATAATAATAAAGTGAGGGCACGCATGAAGCCCACGTGCCCCCCCCAGGATCCTATCCCCCCCNCCCAAAACCCTACATCGAGCTCTCCATCCCCAAACCCCATATGCATTCTTCCACTCTGTGAATGTGGTCGGCCTCTCTCACTCTGCAGCTGCAGCGGGGTTACGGTAATGGCTTGCAGCTCCTCCCTTGATAGTTTTGGTGTTGAGAGCTTAGTCTTGGCTTAAGTTGTGATGTTTCTTGTTGTGTTTGGTGCAGGTGCACTTGGTGTTCAACGTCGTGGATTTGGAGATGTTGTTCAAAGCTGCTAGCACGTGGCTACAAGGTTGAGAGGATGGAACAGATCGAAACAACACAGAGAGACGAGCTTGGCACTTGCGCTTAGTTCTGGTGACTTCGGACTCTGTTTGTGTTGGACTTTGGTATATGCAATAGATTGATATATCATGTGACTTAGGATTTAAAAGGATTAGAATAGCACACTCAAGCAAACGCTTTTTTTTTATGTTTTGAAACAACACACGAAGCAAAGGCCAAGCGGGGTTCAACAGCTATGTTTAATAGAGAATTATTTAATGTTTTAACACCATCAATGGCCATAGATAAAATCCTAAATCCCGAAGTTGTTCATCTTCTTTCCCTGAAAGAGGAACGGTTGGCAAGGAAAATGATGCTTTGATTGCATATAGCTTTTCCTTTGTGTGGTTTGGCTCCCTCCTGTGGGCGCTCAGCTATGCAACTACACCCTCATGGCTCCTTCCTTGATAGCTTGACGCATGGCACTTTGGTATTTGACTTGTGGTACAAGGCTTTTGGCCCCCCTGTGGGGTCTGTCCTCGATGATTTTACACTTGGACTCGGGTTCTAACTCTTTGGTGATGACTGTGGTTTGCTTGAATTTTGACTGAGCTTTGTGTGTCGATCACTGGTTTTGGGGTAATCTTTGATATTTGGACTGGATCTGGAGTGGAAGGGTTTGGTGCTTGTCCATTGTGGGCTCTCCTCCTTGCACTGTGTAGTGCGCACTGCCTTGTCTTGAATACCTGACGCATTGAGCAATAGTTCCCTCGTGGGATCCTTCTCCATGTGACTTGGGATAAGCGCTTGGGCACTCTCTCTTGATATGTGTTGTGTGTATGTGCATTAACCTTGGTTGTATGTGCATACAGGTACTCGAGAGCTATAGAAAATTGGATGATGCATGCGGATATTTCTTTTTTTTTTTAGGTATGCGGCTATATTTTTTTTGGGGATTTTTATTCTTATTTATCCTTTTGCTTTTTCCTCGATTCAACCTTGAAAGGAAATCCCCCGGTTTCAAGCACGTTTTCATGTCTTCGAACTTGTTCAAGTTCTCAGATGCGCATTTCCATTTGAATTTTCTTTCTAAATAATCCAGGTGATTGCATTGCAATTTCTGAGACACCCATCTGCAAATCTAATTATTATTTTTTTTGGTTTGGGGGCTCTTATATCTGCTGCCTAGAATCTTTTATGATCTTGTACTCAAGAAAGTTGGATGCGCTGCAAGGAATTTAAACTCATTAATTCTATGGAACGATTTCATATTGATTGGTTTTCTTATATAGTTTTGAGGATCAGAAGGGATTAACTTTAATTTGGACGAGGATGGGAGCTGATACCAAGTTGGTTTTAGTTTGGTGGATGTTGTTGGGTTTGTTGGGTTGTTTCAAGTTTATTTCTAGGGTTTCTCAAAGTTATTTTCATTCATTTTTTTTTGAACTATTTCTAGTTCTAGGGTGGTTTCGTTTTTTTTTTTTTTTTAGATTGTTTTCAATTTAGATGACATGAAAACTGCAGAATATTTCCCTATGTAGTAGGGAACTTTGTTTCAATCCAGGAAATAATTTCTGGGTTTTTCTCCAGTTTAAGAAACTCCCTATTTTATGCTTAGTTAAACAATGGTATATATATATATTTAAAGAAAGAAATCTCAGTTGTAGGTAGGCCCTTAAGGCTCTAGTGCTTCAAACTGAAGCTTTGATACCATGTGTAAGGTCCTTTCTCACAAAACCTAAAATTGAATAAATTTAAACATAAAATTTCTTTCAATGTATAAGCAATTTCATTAATCAGCATATAAGCATATTCAACAGCATGATGATAAGCACATAATACAGCATAATAATATTTACGAGCAGATTATAATCAATTTCATAACATAGCAGAATAATGAAATTTCATACCTCTAACTGATGCTACTGTTGTCCCCAACTCTGCTTGATGCACTACCCAAAACCGTCTAACCACCCAGCCAGCTAGGAACAGAGCCTCTCCAACTCCCTAGCTCCAAGATTCCGTAAGGATTCCTGGCCCTTGAGCCCAAAACTCCCAGCAACCGATGCACCCCTGTGACAGTCCACCAAACTCCAAACCAGAAAAAATATAGTCCCCAATCTCAAAATAATGCTTCCTTCCCCCAAAATCCAAAAGTGTCCTCTCTCGAATGCCTCTGCCCCCTCATATCCTCCTTCCCATTCACTGCCTCTCCATTCAATGCCCACCCACCTTATCCCTCCATTCAATGCCTTATCCCTCCATTCAATGCCAACCATCCCTCAATACGTTAAGTTTTCTATTAAATAAATTAAAATTTATTAAACTTTAATTCGTTATCCAAACATTAAATGAGTTAATTAATTAATTAACATACATTAAACAATAAATAAATAATATTATTAATAAATAATCATTATTTAACTAATATACATTAGGACAGTTAATTATTTAATTAATTAAACTTAATAAACCTTAAGCAATTATTTAACTAGGGTTGTTACATTGAGTTATCATCTCTCTATTCGAAGTTTGTGGTCATCCTTAAACCACCAATTTAGTAGAATCCTTCATCTTCTACTATTTTTTCAATGTTCAGAGAGCATCTTCATCCCTCTAAATATCCTCTTGACACATTACTAGTTGTCAAGAAGTGGCGGTTTTTCAGGCAAGAACGAACTTATGATTAAGGGGGGATGTTGAAAACTCTAATATCAGTTTGTTATCTTACCCTAATGGTCATACTGTTATACGTTAGTTGTACAATGTGTACTATATATACATTATTGTGTACATATTGATATATGGAAAATATAGAGTGAGCCTTTTCCTTCAGTTTTTATGTTCTCTATATTTTCTTGATGGTTTAGAAAATCTAAAGCAACTTCATTCTTCATGCTTCTACGTGATATTTTTTCATTTTTTTGGAGAGGAATCTTTCGGTACCCTTAACATTGAAACATGTTGAATGCAGATGAAAATGCATCTTGAGTGAAAGATATGTTGGAAAAGGGAAATAGTTGTTATTTTACACCTGGTCTCAAGTCAATGTTTTGTACATAATGACAGTCAACATGCTTTCTATTTTATGATCGAATGTTTAATATCAATCTTTATGTATATTACATTTCAGTGGTGGGCCAATAGCATGTTTTGGTCCTTATAGATCCCTTAAATGTTTAGTGTAAGAAATAAGCTTTTTCATATGTATCAGGTTTCTTTTTCCATCTTACCAATATAGCTAATATAATCATGTCTAATCAACATCAAATGATCTTAAAAATTTCAATGCCATGAAGCAAATTTAAACATGGGACTAAAATCCCTTCCATTCTAGGCTATAAATTTATTTTGGTTTTATCTCATGGGTTGTTGATGACTCGTTGTATCCAATCGAAAACAACGAGGAAATTATACAACAGTGTCGACATGTTTTCCTAATAATATGTTGATTAGTTGAACAAGTTTCCTTTAAACTTGAGTTCATAAAATCCCTAATGAATGACTTGAATCTGAAAAGGATTTCTTAGACAGTGACTTGAAATTTACCTTCAATAAGTTTCACATGTAAAACAAAAGTCAAGAGGATAGAATAATGTCAATGCCTTATTGACCTTAGATGGTTTATAGCATATCTAGTAATATCTTACAATCTACTTTATTGTAATAGAGGGCTAAATCATTTTCAAAATAATGGCATAAACAATCAATTTTAAAAAAATCATAGAAGGGATTTACATGTGATATGAGAGTGAGGTTGCATAGGCTAGGACATATGAACCTACATGCTTGGTGAGATACGTGTTGATTATTAATTATGCGTAATTAAATTTGTTTGCTTTTGGGCTGATTGAAATTTGAAATTTGTATGACTATATGTGCTAGGACAACTATGGATAGAAGAGGAAGTGGTGGAAATAGGACAGCGAGAAGCCATAGTGCATGGCATGCACTACTTATCCCTCCATATCCTCTTAGATTAAAGGATCAGGAAATGTGCCTACGAGAGAATTTATGACAATGATGATGAGAAAAAACCAAATGCTTTGACTAATAGGTTGAACCAAGAGGTTATTGGTACCCCTATTCTTAGAGAAGGGCCACTAAGTTCTCCTCATTATAGTGCTTATAAAGAACTAGAAAAAGTCAAATTTCCAAAGTTTTGGGGCTCCATTGATGGAGAGGAAACTAAATCATGGCTTCAGAATACAGCCATGTGTTTTGCACTGAGAGATTATACTTCTAATCCCAAGGTGCATATGAGTATCTTCCAACTGAAAGGAAGTGCATTACTATGGTGGAAGACATTTTACCACAGCTGGGTATGGATGTTTTTGAGATATCATCGGAGTTATTTGAGGAGCATTTTAGAGAATGCCACCTTTTGGAGGAATTTATTGAGAGGCAGTTAAATGAGTTCAACTCCCTAAGATAGGGTATCATATCAATTCTTGAGTATGAAGCTAGATTTATGGAGCTTTTAAGGTATGCACTACATTTGAACATGGAGAAGTTATGGATCAATAAGTTCATTTATGGGTTAAAATATAGCATCAAATCAAAGGTTCAAATACCGATGCCTTGTACTTTGCATTGTGTAGTTTAGAGGGCTATCATAGTCAAGTAGGAACTCATGGGGGTGGTTATTTAAGACCATCTAGACCTTCAGGTTTAGGAGGACAAAGACAAAGTTCTCAATCAATTAACACACATAAACCATTGATAGGGCATAGTGATCCAGGTGGATCTCGGTGGCCATCCACCTTTTCTACTAAATCAACATTTTTGAGCCTGTGGTTTTGATAAACCATGATATTCACCTATTTGATGGGGAATGTAATGTAATTCCATCTCCATTTGTTAATTATAGACATCATGTAATAATTTCCTAGTGGTATTATGTACATGCTTGCAGCATAGCATTAATTCACTGGATCCCATTAGAACTCCGCATTTAAGCGCACTTGAGCTATAATAGTACTAGTATGGGTGACCACCTAGGAAGTCCTAATGTTTTGCATGCCTATGGAATTTTGTAAACTTAGACCAATTTATCCCACATGCATCATGGGAATTATTCTCCTGTCACTCTCTCACATATAATTGAGGTGAATGAGGTACTTTAAGCATGCAATGGTGTGATGTAATGCTTATTTGCGAATGAGTGTAGTCGACATATCTTTCTCTTCATAGATAAGCTACCACCATTCTAGCAAGTTTTTGTTCTACTATGTTTTTCTATTTTATTCGTTGATAGAAGTTGGGTTTCACTGCATTTTTGTGTTCTCTACTATATTTTCATTTATAACTCATTTTTTTCTCAGCATAATCTACATTAGTGGTATCATAGAAGTCTTCTCATTGTTGTTTCTTAGAGCATGTCCCCGACGAGGTCAGGGTATAGAGAGTTGGGTCTCGAGCTAGTTTCGCTTAAGGAAAACTACTCTCTCCATCCCAAGCAACCTCCCATGGCGGAAGAAAAGATAGATGATAGAGTAGGATATCCTTTCAAGACATTGCTCGATGAAGATCTCATGTGACAAAAGAACGAGATGATGGAAAACTTCGCTCAGACCCTTCAACAACTACCGATGGCGGTCGAGGTAGCTTTAACAAGAAACCATTTCGGAGGTGCAACACCCTTCAAGGTACAACTCAATTTTGATATCCCCTTATTTGAAGGCCAGATAGATGTAGATGCTCTAGAAAAATGGTTTAATTTGCTAGAAGGTTATTACTCTGTCCAAAAAAAAATTGAGAGAGAAAAGATCACCTTCGCGCTCCTTAAATCCATTCCCCATGTTAGAGCTTGGTCAGAAGGTTATTGGGAGAGGTACGTCGTGGATGAATATACACCATTCAGGAGAGAACCCACTTGAGCAGCCTTTGTATATGCCCTTATAGGGGAGTTCTACCATGTCAGAAACTATGATGACTAGTACATGAGATGGACAAATCTGCGTCAGAAAAGAGACCAGACGGTGTCGGAGTACACTAACACATTTCATACCTTGCACTCAAATTTGGGTATCAAAGATTTCGAGCGGAACCTATTTTTGAAGTACTGCAGTGGTATACATAGGTACATTCAAACAAACATGGATTTCTTGGACATATCCTCATCGAGAACTCCTTATCGATATGTAGTCAAAATTGAGCAAAAATTCAAGAAACCCTAACTCAAAGAACAAAGGACAAAGCAAGGAGATTCAGTATCAAGAAAATCAATGCAAGCAATCAGCTAAGAAGGGTGATAAGAAATACACCAGAAAGTGGTGTGAGTTCCAAAAAATCCCCTAGCACAACATCAATAAATGTCGCTTGAAACAGTCATTGGTGGTTGAGCTCAAAGAAGGAGAATCAGAATATGACTTAGAATCTAATTAAGAGCACAATCACGAGAAATGGATCATCAATGTAGAACCCACTGCTACCATCGCAACCACAACAATACAACCAGGGGAGCCCGAGGAGGGGGAGTGCATCTTCTACTCGCAGATGTGGGTAAAGGGGACCCCATTGCATTTCATTGTTGACAGCGAGAGTCAGAAGAACCTAATCTCAACTGAGGTTGTCAAGAGATTGAATCTGCCAATAATTCCACTCCCCCAACCATACACCATTGGATGGTTGAGCTGAGGACGAGACATTTGCGTTAGCCAAAAATGTCACATGTGCTACGGCATCAAGCCCTTCAAGGATGAGGTACTATGTGATGCTACCCCACTTGAAGTGTGTGATGTTATTTTTGTACAACCATATATGTGGAAATTTCATGTTATCTATGATTTTCAACCCCACAGTGCCATTGTTACTCTGGGAAGTGAGTTCTACAGGGTACCAGAGGTAGCTTCGACTATTGCACTTCATCGATATAAAAAAAAACAGTGACATAGGGTAATCTCCCAAACCACAAATTTTTCCCTCTTCACAATACAATCAGAAGGTGAACAAAAGGTCACTACAACCACTATAGCCTTGGCCTAAGACCATTATATCTAGTAGAAGCAGATTGACAAGATTGTAGAGGAGCACAACGATATTTTTCCTTCACCTACAGAGGTGCCTCTGCACTACCACATCCTACATTCCATTGACTTGGTACCCGATGTTCCCTTATATATAATGAGATTCTTCCCTATGTTCAGCATAGCTCTATTGGCCATGACCCTTTTCAAGTGTGCTTGGGGTTCCAACCATTAGCCCCCATTGATATAGATCTTCTTCTTGCATTTTCACCGACAAAATCCTCCTACACTCAGACTAAGGAAGTAGCTAGATCTATTGAACGGATCCAGCCTCTCCAACAATAGGTTCATGACATCCTTCCAGAGGCCAAGTACAAGTAGGATAGCTACTTCAGCAAGGCAAGTGGCTCACCAAGGTTCATATTCAACAAAAGTTTTCCCATCTCTTGAGGGAACTTGTCACAATGGAGACCATTGCTTCCTAAGGGGGGAGGAATGATCCAGATGGATCTAGGTGGCCATATACCTTTTCCATTCATCAAAATTTTCGAGCCTGTGGTTTTGTTAAACCATGATATTCACCCTTTTGATGGGGAATGTAATATAATTCCATCTCCATTTGTTAATTACAGACATCATGTAATAATTTCCTAGTGGTCTTATGTACATGCCTATAGCATAGTGCTAAGGCACCGAATCCCCTTAGAACTCTGCAGTTAAGCACACTAGGGCTAGTGTAGTATTGGGATGGGTGACCGCTTGGGAATTCCTAATGTTTTACATGCCTATGGAATTTTGTAAACTTGGACCAATTTATCCCACATGCATCATGGGAATTATTCTCCTCTCACTCTCTCGCATATAATTGAGGTGAAGGAGGTCCTTTAAGCATGCAATGGAGTGTGATGTAATGCTTATTTGTGAATGAGTGTAGCCAACATTTCTTTCTCTTCATAGATAAGCTACCACCATTCTAGTCAGTTTTTGTTCTACATTGTTTTTCTTTTTTATTCATTAATAGAAGTTGGGTTTCACTGCATTTATGTGTTCTCTACTATATTTGTGTTTATATCTCATTTTGTTCTCAGCATAATCTGGATCACATAGAAATGCACCAAAGGGACTTGTGATGGGGACCTAGATACACCATTATGGAGGACAACGGCCACCATATATGTCATTGATGCAATAGGGTGGTACTAGACCACAACAAACTCAAAAAAATAGTGGATGCACCTTTACATAGTTTGGTAGTTTGTGGAAACCTCCTAAGAGGGGGTGTTGGACATGTGGAGAGTCGCACATTCATAGGGAGTTTCCACATGCAGTGAGAGGAGCTAGACATGGTAAAAGTCACATTGATGTTGGATATTTATGCAAAGCCCCATAGGATAAATGCAATGGTGAACAACCACTAGGTTGAGCACCAATTAGCAATGCTCGAGACAACATGTAATATTAATGGCAATTTGTTTTCATCATTAACAGATCCAGAAGCAATAGAAATTTTTATTTCATATAATGCATTTTCTATATGAGGTATTATTGCAAGTAGTCAATAAGATTTCAACAAGGTCAAACTGGCTTCTAGTGTTAAAAAAAGGATAGGGAAACTAATTAAGGACTACAAGGTCGTTCTTGGGGTATGTTTTACACAAATTTCACTATACACTACCACTTTTGGATCTTATGATATGATCATAGGTATGGATTGGTTAAAACCCCATGAGGTAGTGTTAAATTGTAAGGATAAGATGCTTCATTTTATAGATGATTCAGGACACAAAAGAATCATAGTGGGGACTAATAGAGGATTGTCCTTGAGGTTTATTTCAATGATACAGCTAAAGAAAAGTCTTGGGGAATGTTGTAATTTATATGCTATGATAGCTATGAAAAAGGAGGAGGATATTGTGAATATGGTTCAACAACATGCATTATTGGAATTTTTTGATGTGTTTCCAAAAGAGCTACCTAGACTATTTTATAAGTGAGAGTTGGAATTCACAATAGAACTCAAAATAAAAACTGAGCCTATTGTGAAGGCTTCTTATCGCATGACAACCCTAGAATTGTGAGAGTTGTAGATGCATCTCTAAGAATTGTTGGATTTATGATTTATTCGTTCTAGTATATCATTATGGGGAGCACCATTGATCTTCATAAAGAAGAAAGATGGATTGTGGAGGATTTGTATTGATTATCGATAGTTGAAGAAGGCAAGGGGAAATTATATTTTCAAAAATTGATTTGAGATTAGGTTATCATAAATTAAGAATTTAGGGAAGAGTACATCCCGAAGATAGAATTTAAGACGTGTTTCGGTCATTGTGAGTTTTTAGACATAGTGCCATTTGGATTGACAAATGTGTTAGTTGTGTTTATGAGTTTAATGAATGGGGTGTTTCAGCAATACAATGATAATTTCATGCAAGTATTCCTGGATGATATTCTAATATATTGAAGAACATCGGAGGAGCATGAAGAGAATTTAAGGCTGGTACTACAATGTCTTAGAGAGCATAAGTTGTATTCCAAACTCTCTAAATGTGTGTTCTGTGAATCAGAGATTCATTATTTGGGTCATATAATTTCAGGAGAAGGAATTGATGTGGATCAAGAAATATAGAGGATATTATGGATTGGCTTGTTATCACACAAGTTGTAGCTTGGGAAAATCTCGACCCAACCACAAATTGGAGACAACTAGGAGGGCACCTACCCACTATCACCTTAGGCAGGCATCCTCATCACTTTAGAGGTAAGGTAGTCACCTCAAAGGGGGAATTCTAGTGACCCTAGGGGAAATGAGATGAAAAAGGATGAAGATGAAGAGGATGTCCCTAAAGGTCAATTCTAAGTGGTATGGATATCTTGGGAAAGAGTCTTGGGAAGGTTCAAGAGTTGACAAAAGTGTTGAGTGACCTGTTGATATTGAAGTACCTGCCTGAGACACAAGAAAAACAAGCTTATGATGCAATATAACCAATTAGAAAAGCAAGTTAATATTGTTTTCCCTAATAGAATTTGTTAGTAACAATATATTTCCGCAATGAAATGACACGATAATATGCTAGATAAGTGCTAGAAATCAAGTTAGAGATACAAGGGATAGACTAGCTAAACACTAGCAAAACTCTAGATTAAAGACCAAGATACTAGCATGAAAATATAAGGCTGTTGTAAACACTTTTTGAAGCAATATATATCAGCCTTATGTCTGTAACAATCAAATTATTATAGCAAGAAAAACATCCACTAAAACTCCCCCAAACTTCGCCAAAAAACTGCACTAGACCAAGAAGTATAAGTGTGCAAACTTTGGGCAAATTCCAGTGGTTGATTAGAGAGTTATTGAATAAATTAGATTAGGTTTTATGCAGCCCTAATGGCTGAATATGCAATTTTGTAACATAATCAATAACTACCCCTTTAGAGGGGACATCCTAGTGGTTGAGAGGTGCTCATGGCACAAGGAACACAACCCAAGTTGCAAAAAGTTAATATGAAAAGAAATCATGTTTCCCAATGCAATATTTTGTTTCTCCAATGCAAGAATACTTCATATTGATGCCTTTAAAATTGGGTGATGGAGTCATTAAATCACAAGCTATATCAACAACAACCCTAGGGGTGTAAAACCTCTTACTCCCCAGGGTATGCCAACCAAACTTAGGGTAAATCTAGGAGGGTATACACACTTGTATTCCTCCTAGAAACCATTGCAAAAAAGAAAGGCTTAAAACCTTTAACAAAGAGATGAAGCAATGATTGAGGCCCGCAGGGATGATTTTAGGGGATAAATTTCGGTCATGGGCTAAATTTCCATGGTTTTTCCAAAAAAGAGATTCTCTATTTTAAAAATGATTCGCCTAAATTCTATGGTATAAAATTATTTTACCTTAAAAATCGCCAAAATTTTATAAAAACTATATAAAATCCTTAGAAATTTGAATATTTTTACAAAAATATCACCAAACATTTATAGTTGGCATATGAAGGATTAGTAATATTCGCCAAGGTTTCTACATTTTAAAATAAATTTCCATCCTTAAAATCATCCCTGATTGAGGGGTGTATCTATCATACTCCTCCCCAGGGTTTCCACCAACAATAACCAAAGTAATCAAGAAAATAATAGCATATGCAGATTTTTCCTTACCGAATCCAAGAAAATGAGAGAATAAACCCTAGTTACCATGCAACATTCATCCAAGATTCAAGAGAGAAAGCCTTTAGGGGGTGAGCATCACTCCTCCTCATCCATTCACCAAAGGACATTCCATAAGAGAAAAACACCAAAATCATTAAGGGTAGAGAAAATTTCAGCCCAATACTTCTCACAATGGAAGAGTTATGTTATGAAATGAGATCTTATGATCTATATTTATACAAAATTTCTCCAAAATAGTTTGTCCACATAATATTAGGGTAAACCACAAGACTAGGGGTCAACAACCCTAATCTTTCCCCTTTTACAAAATAATATTAATTAATTCACTTAAAATTTACTTTTACACAAAAAGAAACCAAAATTTAAAGTGATTTCACCCCTTTAGGGGACGTTTCCTAGTCATTGGTGTTGGAGGAGTGTAGTTAGGCTTCTCAAATTCACATTTCAAGCATCGAAGTCACTTTCTTCATGGTCAAAGCCTAGTTCTCCTCACAATGTCCATGTGCCAATGAGTGGTAATCTCACCACCAAACCCTAGCCCCCCAAGATGACGTCATGCCTCTAAAGATGACGTTTTTCCTCTCCTAGGAAACATGTTTGGCATGTAGGGACTAGGTTATGTCATCCAAGTCATCCTCTAGGCCTCCAAACTTTCATCTCTCTCATCCAACATGTGGGCCCTTGGCATCCACCTGTGGGATTCAAACCCCATGGAAGCCCAAGTTAGGCTTGTTCCTCCAAAATTGTCCACCAACTAAGTCCTGCAAAGACAAATAAGCATGCCCTCCAAGGATATCAAGTCAAAATATCATGATAAGTAAATCAAGTCAATAAATGAGCCACCTAATCATGTGCATCAAAGATTACCTTGTCAAACAATTAATTTCTCAAAGACATTATGCATTTTTCCAAGCTTGGATATGGGAAGGTTAACGAGGTGTCTTATTGGGTATATCTTGCCCTAGGTCAAAGAGTGTTTCCAATATATCCCTCTCTAATCCATGTAAAGTGGATGAAGTGGTTAAGTTTCAAGACAAAATGGGCATGGGGTTCATGACATACAAGGTATTGTAGTGTATCATTCATGGGTGCCTTTGTAGAGGGTGTGGCACCTTTGTTTGTAATGCAATTTTTCCAAGCCCATCGTTTTTCCATTCTTTGTTTCTTTCAAAATTTAGGGAAAATTTGAAGGCCACTTTGCTAACGTGGTGTCCATATAATGACAGTGTCACTCGCAAATTTCTAGTGGAAATGAGAAGGTTGGATTGTGATGAGACCCCCTTTCTCTCAACCATGCAACTGAGATCCATTACCCTGGCTTGGTGACCAAATGATGGTAATTTCATACCACTAGATATCCATGGTCATGATAGGTCGGCTCATGATGAGACCTCTTATCCTCCAAATAACCCTTTAATCATTCTTAGTCATTATTCTTGTGAATCCCCCTTTTCTTACAGATAAGCATTTCATTGCTTTCTTGGGGGATTCCATAGGCGAAACATCTCGAATTTTTCTACATAGGATTTTAACTTTTACCCAACAACAATCCCTCTGGGACTTTAGCCACTTCTTCCCATAGAATGAGGGACAACCCCTTCTTCAGTGAATACACCCTAAAATCCCAAGAGATAAGGAAATGGGGGGCAATAGTGATGGAAAGTGGTAAGTATGGTCGGGAATGGTACGATGACTCTTCAAGGGAGTTCCTAGTAGCAAACCCATTCCTAAGGAAGACCACTTACTAGGTGATCTGAAAATAGGGGGTTGACTTGTTTTGCTATGCAAGCACCCTCTACTCCATTAAAATAAATGTCAGGACCTTGCTCAATGTCATAGTTGTGAAAGAGAAATTATGTGTCAAGTTTATGCTTCTTTTAGAGGTTTATGTGTGAGGTTTCTAAAAGGTTTAAATATTTTGTTTACATAAATACAATAGCAAAACATAATCAAATGTATTTACTAACTGTACCATTAGGTTCAGAATACATAAAAACCCTAAAAATGACTAATAGAACTCTGAAAACGGACCATGGCTCATCCGGGCATGACCTCTTCTACATGTGGCCTTGAGCTTCCCTGAGCTTCCTTGTGGAAAAAACACCTATAAATGTCCTCAAATGCCTCTGAAACCTGTCCCAATGTGTTTAGAGCATAACAATTAGTCAAAAATGACTATTCAGTCATAGAAAATAGACTTGGGCTCATCTGAGCATGACCTCCATCAATGGTGGCCCTAAGCTCCCTAGAGCTCCTGAAACTTCAAGGTAGAAAAACCTGCAAAATAAGTCTCCAAATGGCTTTGAAAACTATGTCAATGGATTCAGAACATCCAAAAACCCCCAGCGGGGCTTTTTCAGCACCTCATTTGGCCAAAAGATGAAGAAGTTAGGCCTCTTGCCATTTTTCTCCTTCAAGCTTGTTGTCTCTGGTTCACCAATTTGTACCTCCTGTGTGAGTAACTTGCATTATGGGCGTTTCCCATGCCTAAACCCATCACACACACCGTTCCCGTGAAATGCATGAATTTGTCGCACCATTATCAAACTAAGGCCCCCAAAGACGGAGGTGTTGGGCGCATGGGGGGCCATATGGCCACGTCCTAGCACATAAAAAGGGCCCCATTGCTAGGTTTAATGAGGGCGTGACAAGTGGTGTGTGGACGTTGGCCATTTGAAAACGCGTTTGAACCCATGAAAACCTCCGTGTGGCTGGGTCATATGGCAAGGTGTATGCGACCGGGGGCTGGGGCTAAGCCCTAGCCCAGACCCCGTGCCCAAACTACAACATATTGCAATTTAAATATATTCTGAAACATATAGTTGTAAGAAACATATCCGTGGTGCGTTGGCAACCCAACCTTTTCCAAGTCTTTGCATGGTGCATGGAGGTCCAAGGTTTGAATCCCACAGACTCCATAAAATTTTACACACTAAACCCAAGGTGCCACGTGGCAGCCCACGTCTGGGCCATGTGGCACCACTCTATTGGCCAATCAATGCCATGTGTCGAAAGATGATTCACCCACATGTCCTACCAATTGTGACAACTCAGCCTCATGCCATGTTAGTGTACGATCAGTCCACGTCATCATGTCCAATCAGCATCTGCCACATCATCACCTGTACGGACTGTACAGTCAGCATATTTTTTATCTGTTTGGAAAATCAAACAGAACGTGACATCTCACTCATCCGATGTATGTTTTAACCTGTTCAAAGTGAGTTTGGTTCATGACAACGAGGCCTACGCTCCTGTTCGTTTTGACATGATTCTGAAAACTTGGATTTTTGGGCTAAAATTTGACCCCTGGTCCAGATTCTGATCACGCCTTCCAGTTGAAAGGCTTTTGGACCCACAAAAGTTGATGATTATCTGCCTGAGCTTCAATACTCTTCTACTTCCAAGTTCTATCAATTGATTCTACTTGAAAAGTCTTTTTGGCAATCACTTGGGTACCTTGACATGCCTTGCACTGCAACTGGCTATGTCCCTCAACCACTGTTCTCTAGCTGTTGTTGACCCACTGTTCTCTTTGTGCTTGGAAGACTGCCAGTCTTCCCACTGAGAATCAAGTCCCTCTTGTGAACTCTTTGGCATCAACACCATCCGCTCTACAATGGCTGCAAAAACTTCCCTGCGACATCTTGTCACAAACCAAGAAAACCATCAATCTTGAAAACAAATTCAATATAAGACTGAAAATGATGCCAACAAAATCTTTTTGCTCTGCAAGCAAACGGTCGCATCTTGTACTTCATCAAAGTNACACAAGTCGAGACTCATTTGAAACAAATCGACATTCCCAATGACAAGTCGACATTCATGATACACAACCATGTTTCAATTATGAGTCACTCATAATGAACTGTCACAAAGTTCATTGTTTACACATACAAAATCACATGCATGTGCATAGCTCTTCAACTCTCCTTCAAGTACAAACAGAAGTTCATAAACCCAAAAACATGTGGGTACATAAGAGATGAACTGAAATAGATATGTGGTTGCAATAAGTGAGTATCATACCCATCTTTTACATCCTCTGGGCGAAGTTGTGCAACAACAAGAATGCCTTCAATGGAATTGCATTTGTTGATTAAGGTTGGTTGTCATTGATGTCAACCCTTGAAGAAAGACCCGTAGCACAAAGGTTTGGGTAAT
>SNQJ01S0127360.1:12922-37561 GCA_010110895.2 Picea sitchensis | reverse complement strand
TACCTTAAATTGCACCATCAAAGTATCCCCAAGCCCTAATAATATCATAAGAGAATTGTAATATCAAAGGGGTTTGTATCCCAAATTTGAAATATGAGAAAATGGATTTAGTTAGATAGGCACAATGGATCAAAGGGATATACATGTTCTCAAACTTCCCTGCATTTGTAGCTAACCAAATTTCTCATGAAGTGATTAAAGACAAGCCTTTGAATATTCCAAGTTCTTGTTTTTTCACTCAATGTGTGAGACATTCTTCAACAAATTTCCCTTGCCAACAATCCTTTATCCCTATGAAGATAATACACGATATACAATAAACATTGAAAATTGTTTCTTAATAGATATTAATTAATCATTCAAAGGAAAAATTGTTTCCACCAAATCTCATGGAATCCTTAGTTGTAACATCCCTCTCTTGCGTGCACTAAGAAAACTTATTATTTGAGGAAAATTGCTTGCAAGTGATCCAGATTATTATACTATTGGTCATTTTATTATGATTATGATATATTATGAATATGATGATATGTTATTTTATTGTATTTACATAGACATGTGCTATTGACTGGGTTCTCATGAGTGTGCATGACTTTGGACATTGAGGATGCAGAGGCATTGATGAAACCCCTTGGACTCTGAATCAATTCAGGGAGTGGACTATTGGGGTTTGGATGTTGGTGATATGACATATGTACATATGATTAGATGTTATGATGATTTATTATTATTGCTGACATGATTCGTTGATGGATGCAATCTCACGATAGCTTGCCAACGAGAATCACATGTGGAGTAGAGGGGTCATGCACGACAACCAAAGAATTTGAGGTAGAGGTGTGACAGTAGCCCTTCCACAGCCTACTAGCACTCCCATTGTGGCTAGAACTCTAGGTTAATGATTACCTATTTCAAGAATACCCATGATGTCGTGAGGGAAGACTGTGATAGTCGCTCACGATGATTCTAAGGGGCATGCAATAAGGTAGGGCCCTTATTACTTAGAGGCCCTTAGTCTCCCACAAGATCACCTGGAGAAGTATTGAATCCAGGGGTTTGACATCTACCAAATTCAGTCAAGAGGCGAGTTGCACACTTGGAGCATGTATTGTGTCTTGAAGGGCACATCATGCAAGGAAAACAGAAAGAGGCGAGTGGCATCCCTGGAGCACGTAGTGCGTCTTGAAGGGCACGTCGCGCAAGGAAAATAGAAAGAGGCGAGTGGCATCCTTGGAGCACGTAGTGCATCCTGAATGGCATGTCACGATTTTAACTGGTAAGTGAATAAACCTAGGGCCTAGAAAACTATGCCTCCTTAGGACCTAGATGGCCTTAAAATGAATGATGTGATAAATAAGGTTTAAAAACAATTTTTCCTAATAAAAAAAATGTCGCCCAACCTAGTAAAATTAAAACTGAGGTCTAAGTAGAACATGTGGTAAAAACAAAAAATAATAATAATAAATAAACATGTAACAAGAAGAGGGGTAAGAAATTCAAACATATTATTAAAGTCAAATTTATAATGGAGGATTAAATTTTTAAAAAGGGGTAATGGTTGTTTTTATCTACATTTGTTAATTTAATTTTTAGTTAAAAAGAAAAGAGGGTAAATGGTTTTTTTTTATCTACACTTGCTAAATTAATTTTTAATTAAAAAGGAAAAAGGGTAAATGGTTGTTTGATCTACACTTGCTAAATTGATTTTTTTAGTTAAAAAGGAAAAAGGGGGAAACTTAAAAGAAATAGGAAACTTAAACAAAAAGGGAAAAAAAAGGGGGGGGAAACGTAAAGAAAAAGTTGAACATCTAACTTAGTAAGGAATCTTACCTTTGGAACTTTCTAATTATGAAATCAACTAGGAATTAAGTAAGGCGTAAGACATATAAGAAGTGTAAGGGAATTTTGGGACATCGAGGAGCGTTTTTAGGAATGCTCTTAGGTGGATGAAGAAAATAGGAATATTTAACTAATTAATAAAATTGATTTTCTGGTGCAACTAGGGGATCGGACGACATGTGTACGAGGGAAGTTTTTTGAAATTAATTTAATGAATAAGGAATTTAATGAGAATTTGGGAAACTAATTACATAAAAACTCTATAAAAATGATGGAGGAGGAGGAGGATGGATCTCATCTTTTTGCGTAAGGTTACATTGTTGAAATTTTATCTTGACTAAACTTTCTCTTGTGGCAGTTGGGATACCCAGCTCGGGTAACGAGTGGTAGCTCAACCTTGCGAGGCAAGATAGGTGCTAGCATTCTCTGGTATCATGTGCATGGCCCCTTTGCATATTGGGGGGCTCAGGGGGAAGAAGAGTACCCCTAGCATTGGCTACGAGGTACTGGTGAGGTCACATCGATCGACAAGCAGGAGTTGGACAGAGCGTGCACGGGACAATGACCCAGATCTTTCACATTTGGCTATGGTACACATGTGAATATTTTTATTGAATGGTAGTTTAAGAATTTTGCCATCGCCTTTAGTAATGTACTTATACTGTTTTAAATACTATGTTTTATTCAATGTAACACTATCCATAGATGTCATTTTTATCTTCAACAATTTGTCTGGATGAGCCCATCGTTTTATGATCCAAGAACCTAAAGTCAACCCAACCTTATGCTCATTGTATTTTGAATTGATTTCCATGGCGAACCCAACCCTTGATTGCAATGACTTCTCTGCGTTTGTTTTTATTGATTAATATGAAGAAAAATTATGTTTTCATCTTCTGTCCCTTATCTATTAAGTTATTAGTCCTTGCCTGAGCAGTCGGCTAGGAGCTGAATCAAAGGTCATCACTACGGTGTTTAAAGACTTATAGATTCAAATCCCTGCTTTCCTGTGCATGGATAATAAGTGAATGATAATTTTCACCCAACTATCTATCCCTTACTTATCCCTGTGTTTTTCTTTTATGATTGATCTCTAATCCTTGCGCCCTCCTTGTGAATGAGTATCTTTGTGTTTTCTTGAATGATAAATCTCTGTGTTTTGTTGTTCTAACACCCAATGTCTTACCTCTCTCACTGGGTGATTTACTTCCCTCATTTTTTTGAGTTTAACACGGAAACCCCAGACGTTATAGAACTGTTCTTGTTAAATTTTAATCCAGAGTTATTGCACCCAGATTTCAAATTCTTTTTACCCAATTCGCTTTTTCCCAATTTGTTTTACCCAATTCGCTTTTGCCCAATTCATTTTACCCAATTTATTTTTGCCCAATTCGTTTCACCCAGTAATATGAATAGACATCGTTTGAATATATATCATAATGTTAGATAGACAACATTTGAATATATATCATAGACAACATTTGAATACGTATATTATAGAAAACGTTTGAATATATGTCATATTGTTAGATAGACAACATTTGAATATATATCATAGATAGTGTTTGAATATATATCATATTGTTAAATAGACAACGTTTGAATATATATCATAGAAAATGTTCGAATATTATCATATTTTATAGACAAAAAATCAAGTATTAATGGACAGCGTTACCACGCATCTCATAGACAACGACCTCATATATTTCTAGATAGCAAAATCATGTATTTTATAGATTCATTAATGGTAAAACATATACATTTTTTTTTAATGCTAAAACACAACGAACTTTATTCCCCATACAAATGCATGACAACGATTTAGACATGTTCTAAACACACAAATCTAGACAACGATTTCGCCCAAGTTTACACAACTATTTACCCAATTCTTAAAAAGCAATATGGATGGTTTGGAAACAATTTTCAAATAGATACAGTATCATTTATTAGTAGGCAACTAATTTATTTGATTGACAACGAATTTATAGTTGTGTTATGACTGTGTAATGGTCACGTTTGTGACTATGCAATGGTGGTGTTTTATGACTGTGTAATAGTTGATTTTTTGGTGGATGTGTAATTGTTGTGTTGTAATTGTTGCATTGTACGTTATGTATGACAATGATTTTTCATTTTTAGTAATAATGAATGACTGACAACGATTTTATATATTCAATTTTATGGACAGGGATTTCATATATTTAAATGACAACAATATCATATATTTAACTATGTGATTTCATATATTTAAATGACAACAATATCCTATATTAATTCTGCTATATGATATAGTTAAGTGACAACAATATAATGTATTTAACTCAACGATATAATATATATAATATACAACAATATAAATGCTAGACATCCATTATTAATAGATAACAATATACAAGTTAGACAACGATATCATTGCTATACGACTATCTATTAATAGATAGATATTTTACAGTTAGACTATGTTACCATTGTTAGACATAGATTTATTAATAGACAACATTGTGGATTGTTGACAAAAAACATTAATGGACAACGATATTATTGTTAGATAGCGATTTCATTGTTGATACCAAAAAGGGAATAATTCATAGATGGATAATCGCGTCCTTTAATTGATGTATGTTTTCCTTAGAAATTGTTGCACTAGGAATTTATTGTGATGTATGATTGTATAGTGGTCAAATTTCCGTTGTGTATTGTTGACTTGTTGATTGAATGCTTGGATATAGTCTTCTTGTATTTCTGACAGTTAAATTGGTATCCTAGCATGTTGGATTTACTTGGGTTATTGGCCTAGATAGGTTATGTTGCACTATGGTTACGGTCGCACCTATCGCCTTGTGAAAGAAAGATTCCTGATGAGGGGATCATTGCGTGCCCTGATGGATAGATGCGAATGATAACCTGGTTGGAGTCTTGTGATTCTCGATGTGGGCGTATTGTTCATTGTAATTGATGTTGGTACTTGGTTTTGTAACGCCTTAATGTGTTTGGTTTTGCGCAGCATAAATCTTTCTAGTTACTGGTCATCGAAGTTGTTGGGTCGGGTTTGTTGATGTTGACCTTTAGCTGGTAGGCGTTGTCTTGTTTGTGTCAGGTGGGTAGCCATTTTTTCTTTCTATTGATTATTGCATGTTTCATCCAATTGCATGATATGCTAGTATGTTGTGTCGTTGTTGTCTGTTGCACTTCCTGCATCACATGTAGGTAAAAAAAAAAATTGCACTTCCTGTGTCGCATGTAGTCATAACGACTGGGGTCCTTACATATGGTATCAGAGAGGGTTTGACCCACGACTTGGGATCACTACGACTTTCATTGATTTGATATTTGACTATCAAGTTTCTAATTAATTTCATTTGTATTCATGTAGGTAATAATTGTTAGAGGATGCTGCAGAGGAAGATGATGGGGTTCTAGGGGAGGAGGCATGACACCCACAGTAGAATCCATGCCTGAGGGGTATAAACCCCAGGGAGACGAATAGGTTTTTGAGCAGGAACAGATAATGGTGGGTGATGTGGTTGGGTTGATGAGGTCCTTTCAGTGGATGTTTAAGGCATTGATCAATCGTTTGGACAGAGATGAGGCCAGGGAATTGGCACCCCCTGAGGGTCCACCGCGCGCTCTCGTCAGTACTAGTAGCATTCACCGCGAACTCAAGAAGGTCAAATTTCCCGAGTTCTTTGGTGCCTCAGACGGTGTATCCGTCAAGGCATGGTTGGAGAATATGGTGATGTGCTTTTCACTTTGTGACTATACCTCCAACATGAAGGTTTGCATGGAGGTATTTCAATTGAAGGGAAGCGATCTTCTATGGTGGAAGATGCTCCTGCCATAATTGAACATGGTTGTTGAAGACGTGTCATGGGAACTGTTCGAGGAACGGTTCTGAGAGAGGTATCTATCGGAGGAATTAATTGAGCGTCAAATCAATGAGTTCAATTCCTTGCGACAGGTCAGCCATACGGTGCCCGAGTACGAGGACCATTCTATGGAGATTCTTCGGTATGCTCCGCATTTGAATACCGAGAAACTTAAGGTTGACAAGTTCTTTTTTGGCCTTAATGTCATCATTCATGCAAAGGTTAGGATTCTGATGCCTCAAACCTTGCATGATGCCGTTTAGAAGTCCCTCATAGAAAAGGAGGAGACTATCAACGAGGGTCAGAGTAGGACTCCAGTGAGACCAGGAGATCAGGTGTCATCTGGTGCGAAGCAAAATCAAACACCACATAGGCATTCACCAAGATATTGTGGCTTCCAAAGAGGATCCACTTTCACTACACTTTGATGACCACTGCCTCAACAACAGACTCCTTACCAAGGACAACAGCACCAACAACAACGTCGACCACATCAACAACAATTTAGACATGTTCAACATAACAGTCCAGAATTCCAGGTCGGTGGCCCGTTAGCTTCTACTTCGAGTACTAGGAGTACTGGACCAAAGAAAGGGTGTTGGACATGTGGGATCCACATTACCAATGCGACTTCCCAGTGGAGAGGACTAGAGCATATGGATCAACTGGACCTGCTACCGTGGGATATTTGGGTAAGGCCCATCAGATTCATGCAGCGATAAATAACCACCAAACAGAGAACTAGTCGACTATGATCTAGACATTAGGTACCATTGTTTAACAGACCCTTAGTATTTTGATATATCTCGGTGCTACCGAGAGTTTCATTTATGGTGCAGCGCTAAAAAGGATTAAGGTAAAGGCAGTCAAATAGGATGAGTTTAGCTTTGTATAAATGGCTTTGGGAGCCAAAACAAAGGTTGGAGGGAAGCTTAAGAGCTGTAGCCTTAACCTAGGAGATTTTGTCACCAGGGCCAACCTGTACGTCACAATATTAGGATCTTATGACATCATGATCAGTATGGACTGGTTGGAATTGCATGAAGCGACATTCAACTGTAAGATGAAATGGTTGATCTTGGTCGATGACGAGGGACTGATACGTGTGATTGTAGGTCAGAACCAAGGATTTTACCTGAGGTTCATCTCTTCCTTGTAGCTACGGAAGATCATGCGCAAGGGATTTAAGCTTTATGTGATCCTTGCATTGAATGAGAAGGGAGTAGTGGAAGGTATATAACACCTTCTGGTGGTGAGAGAGTTTGCGGACATATTCCTGGAGGAGTTACCTGGGATGTCGCCAGAGAGAGAATTGGAAGTTACCATCGACCTAAAATCAGGAACTAAACCGATAGCAAGAACGCCTTATCGGATGTCGATCCCGGAGTTACATGAGTTGAGAATGCAACTGAAGGAATTGATGGACCTAGGACTTATACATCCAAGTGTGTCACCATGGGGTGCGCATGTTATTTTCATACGGAATAAGGATAGGTCATGGAGACTCTACATTGATTATCGTCAATTGAAGCAATGATCAAGAATCAATATCTATTGCCGATGATTGATGATCTGTTTTATCAGATGAAGGGTGAGACGGTGTTTTCAAATATTGGCTTGAGATCATGGTATCACCAGTTACAGATCAAGGAGGAAAACATCCCTAAGACCGCCTTTAAGATGAGTTTTGGACATTACGAGTTTATTGTTTTACCATTTGGACTGAGGAACGCCCCAGGGGTATTTATGAGTTTGATGAATGGGGTGTTCTGCGACTACTTGGACAAGTTTGTACAAGTATTCATTGACGATATTTTTATTTACTCTTGGACGATGGAGGAGCATGAAGAAAACTTGTGCTTGGTACTATAGTGTTTGCGAGAGAACAAATTGTATGGGAAATTTGCCTAAATGATTGTTTTATCAATTGAAGATTCACTACTTAGGGCATGTCATCTCCGACGAAGTTATTGTCATGGATCCAACAAAGTTCAAGGATATTATGGAATGGCTTGCACCAACGAATGTTCTGGAAGTGCTTAGCTTCATGGGTTTAGTGGGATACTAAAGACGATTCATCAAGGGGTTTTCGAAGATAGCAAAACCGATCACAGAATTGTAGAAGAAGAACAATAAGTTTGTTTCAACCGAGAAATGCGTGGAAGCATTTTGGAGGCTCAAGAAGTTGTTGACAACAACACCGATACTGAAATTCCCTGACATGGACGTGGAATTCTTGGTATGCACTGATGCATCCAAGGAAGTATTAGACAGAGTATTAATGCAAGACGATTGAGTGATCGCTTACATCTCGAGGAAGTTGAGAAGACATGAGGATAACTATGTGATGCATGATTTGGAGTTGTTATCCATTGTTTATGTCTTGAGAGTTTGGAGACACTACCTTATTGGATGGAAATTTGAACTAAAAATGGACCACTGTGGACTACAACACATCTTTACGCAAAACGACTTGAACGCCCGACAACGGCATTGGTCGAAATTGCTTAGCGAGTATGATTTTGAGATTACTTACATAAAGGGAAAAGTGAACATAGTGGTTGATGCATTGATTCAGAGACTGTGCATATTTTCAGTGATTCCTCTTCAGACAAATCTACGTGAAAAGATTCTAACTTTACAGCGCAACGATGACTAGTACAAGGAGGTCAAGGATTTTATCGGACAAAACACAATAGTAGTACCAAAATTTGAAAGATTTACTATGGGAAATGACAGATTATTGAGAATTAAAAGTCGAATTTACATACCGCCCAACAAGGATTTGAGGAGTTTGATCCTAAACAAGGCTCACCCAGGGGTCATGAATATGAGGGCAAACCTTAAAACCTTATTCTTCTGGAAAGGAATGAAGGTAGACCATAGTCGACTACATGGAAATATGTCTAGAATTTTAGCAGGTAAAGGATGAACATAGACATCCGACAGGATTTCTACAGCCACACTCTATTCCAGAATCGAAATGGGAGGTCATTTTGATGGACTTCATTATTGGTTTTCCACTGATGACAATGAGACACGACTCGATTTTTGTGGTAGTCGACACTCTGACGAAGAGTGCTCATTTTATTCCTGTGCGTATGATGTATCAGGCACCTGATATAGCTAGAGTTTTCATCGGCGAGATTGTGAGGTTGCATGGAGTACCTAAGAGGATTATATCTGATCGAGGATTGGTGTTTATTGGACGATTTTGGACTAGTTTCCAAGAGGCCTTGGGAACCCAACTTAACTTTAGTATTGCGTATCACCTAGAGACAGACAGGAAGACTGAACGAACAAACCAAATATTGGAGTACATGTTGTGTATGTATGTGATGGACCAACAAAAGCATTGGGAAGAATTCTTTCCACTAGTATAATTCGCATATAACGACAGTTATCAAAGGACCATTAATATGGCACATTTCGAGTTTCTTTACGGATGACCATGTCAAATGCCTTTGAGATGGGATCAGCTTGAGGATAGGGTCCTGGTGGGGCTAGAAGTGATCCAAGAAATGGAATATCCAATGCAAACAATAAGACAAAGGATTAAAGAAGTGCAGGATCTACAGAAGAGTTATGCTGATACGCACCGTGTCGATCATAGTTACGAAGTTGGTGTTTGAGTCTTCTTGTGGGTGAAACCGCTTAAGAGTTTGATAAAGTTTGGAAAGGGTGCTAAACTCTCTCCTAGTTTCATTGGACCTTTCCATATTGTGGAAAAGAAGGGGCCCATGGCCTATTGACTAGAATTTCCTGATTCTTTGAGGCATATGCACGATGTTTTTCATGTATCTGTTTTGAGACATTATATTAGTGATCCTACACATGTTATTTACATGAGTTCCTTGCAGGTATCTGACATGGGTGCGCTCATGGCTGAGCCAATCTTCTTCCTAGACCATTTCATTTGACAACTACGACGTCGAACAGTAGATCAGGTCAAGGTCCAGTGGGACAACTATAGTCTGCACTCGACGACCTGGGAGGAAGCATATGATATGCATTAGCAATTTCCATTTTTGTTTGATAGATAGACTTATGATATTGTGATACACTTTATTTCGACACCTATATACTATGAAACTTCGAGACAAAATTCAAACCAAGAGGGGGTGTATATAACATCCCGCTCTTGCCCGCACTGAGAGAACTTATTCTTTGAGAACACTTGCTTGCAAGTGATCCAAATTATTATACTATTGGTCATTTGATTATGATTATGAGATATTATGGATATGATGATATGTTATTTTGTTGTATTTACATAGACATGTGTTATTGACTAGGTTCTCCTGAGTGTGCAGGACTTTGGACATTGAGGATGCAGAGGCATGGATGAAACCCCTTGGACTATGGATTGATTCAAGGACTGGACTATTGGGGTTTGGATGTTGTTGATATGACATATGTACATATGATTATATGTTATGATGATTGATTATTATTGATAACATGATTTGTTGATGGATGCAGGCTGGCGATAGCTTGCCGATCAGACTCACATGTGGAGTAGAGGGGTCACACACAACAACCAGAGACTTTGAGGGATAGGTGTGGCAACATCCTTGCCACAACTTACTATCACTCTCATCATGGCTCGAACTGTAGGTTAACGATTACCTAGTTCAAGAAGACCCACAATTTCACGAGGGTAGACTATGGTAGTCGCTCACAATGATTCTAAAGGGCACGCAATAAGGCAGGGGCCCTATTCATTAGAGGCTCTTAGTCTCCCACAATATCACCTGGCAGAGTATTGACTCCAGGGGTTTGACATCTACAAAATTCATTCAAGAGGCGAGTGGCACCCCTGGAGAACATAGTACATCTTGAAGGGCACGTTGCGCAAGGAAAATAGAAAGAGGCGATTGACACCCTTGGAGCACATAGTAAGTCTTGAAGGGAACATTGCGCAAGGAAAAAGGAAAGAGGAAAGTGGCACCCTTGGAGCACGTAGTGCGTCCTGAGGGGCACATCACGATTTTAACTGGTAAGTGAATAAACCTAGGGCCTAGACAACCTAGACGACCTTAAAATGAATGATGCGATAAATAAGGTTTAAAAACAAATTTTCCTAATAACAAAAATGTCTCCTAGCCTAGTAAAATTAAAACCTAGGTCTAAGTAGAACATGTGGTCAATAATAATAATAATAATAATAATAATAAATAAANATGATGATTGATTATTATTGATAACATGATTCGTTGATGGATGCAGGCTGGCGATAGCTTGCCGATCAGACTCACATGTGGAGTAGAGGGGTCACACACAACAACCAGAGACTTTGAGGGATAGGTGTGGAAACATCCTTGCCACAACTTACTATCACTCTCGTCATGGCTCGAATTGTAGGTTAACGATTACCTAGTTCAAGAAGACCCACAATTTCATGAGGGCAGACTGTGGCAGTCGCTCACGATGATTCTAAAGGGCGCGCAATAAGGCAGGGGCCCTATTCATTAGAGGCTCTTAGTCTCCCACAATATCACCTGGAAGAGTATTGACTCCAGGGGTTTGAAATCTACAAAATTCATTCAAGAGGCGAGTGGCACCCCTGGAGCACATAGTACATCTTGAAGGGAACATCGCGCAAGGAAAATAGAAAGAGTCGATTGGCACCCTTGGAGCACATAGTAAGTCTTGAAGGGAACATCGCACAAGGAAAAAGGAAAGAGGAAAGTGGCACCCTTGGAGCACATAGTGCATCCTGAGGGGCACGTCACGATTTTAACTGGTAAGTGAATAAACCTAGGGCCTAGACAACCTAGACGACCATAAAATGAATGATGTGATAAATAAGGTTTAAAAACAAATTTTCCTAATAAAAAAAATGTCTCCTGGCCTAGTAAAATTAAAACCTAGGTCTAAGTAGAACATGTGGTCAATAATAATAATAATAATAATAAATAAACATGCAACAAGAAGGGGGATAAGAAATTCAAACATATTATTAAAGTAAAGTTTATAATGGAGGATTAAATCTTTAAAAAAGGGTAATGGTTGTTTTTATCTACATTTTCTAATTTAATTTTTAGTTAAAAATAAAAAAAGGGTAAATGGTTGTTTTTATCTACACTTGCTAAATTAATTTTTAATTAAAAAGGAAAAAGGGTAAATGGTTGTTTGATCTACACTTGCTAAATTGATTTTTTTAGTTAAAAGGGAAAAAGGGGGGGACTTAAAAGAAATATGAAACTTAAAGAAAAAGGGAAACTCAAAGAAAAGGGGAAACGCAAAGAAAACGTTGAATGTCTAACTTAGTAAGGAATCCTTCCTTTGGAACTTTCTAATTATGAACTCAAATAGGAATTAAGTAAGGCATAAGTCATTTAAGAAATGTAAGGGAATTTTGGGACACCGAGGAGCGTTTTTAGGAATTCTCTTAGGTGGATGAGGGAAATAGGAATATTTAATTAATTAATAAAATTGATTTTCTAGTGCAACTAGGGAATCAGGCGACATGTGTACGGGGGAGGTTTTTCAAAATAAACTTAATGAAAAAGGATATTAATGAGAATTTGGGAAACTAATTACTTGAAATCTCTATAAAAAGGATGGATGAGGAGGAGGATGGATCTCATATTTTTGCTTAAGGTTACACTGCTGAAATTTTGTCTTGACTAAACTTTCTCTTGTGGGAGTTGGGATACCTAGCTCAGGTAACGAGTGGTATCTCAACCTTATGAGGTGATATGGGTTCTAACATTTTCTGGTATCATGTTCTTGGCTCCTTAACAGATCAGGGGGCTCAGGGGGAAGAATATTACCCCTAGTGTTGGATGGGAGGTATCGGTGAGGTCACATCGGTCGACAAGCAGGAGTTGGATGGAGCACGCGTGGGACAATGACTCAGAGATTTCACATTTGGCTACGGTACGCATGTGAATATTTGTATTGAATGGTAGTTTAAAAAAATTTCCTGCACCTTCAGTAATGTACTTCTACTGTGTTAAAGACTATGTTTTGTTCAATGTAACACTATCCATAGATTTCATTTTTATCTTGAACAATTTTTCTGGATGAGCCTAGTGTTTTATGATCCAAGAACCTAAAGTCAACCCAACCTTATTCTCTTTGTATTTTGAATTTCTTTCCCATGGCGAACCCAACCCCTGATTTCCATGACTTCTTTGTGTTTGTTTTTATTGATTAATACGAAGAAAAATTGTGTTTTCATCTTCTGTCTCTTATCCGTTATGTTATTAGTCCGTGCCTGAGCAGTCGTCTAGGAGACGAATTGACAGTCGTCACTATGGTGTTTAAAGACTTATAGATTCAAATGCCCTACTCTCATGTGCATGGATAATAAGTGAAGGATAATTTTCGCCCAACTAATTTTGGGACATCGAGGAGCGTTTTTAGGAATGCTCTTAGGTGGATGAGGGAAATAGGAATATTTAAATAATTAATAAAATTGATTTTCTGGTGCAACTAGGGGATTGGGCAACATGTGTACGGGGGAGGTTTTTCGAAATTAATTTAATGAAAAATAAATTTAATGAGAATTTGGGAAACTAATTACTTGAAAAATCTATAAAAAGGATGGAGGAGGAGGAGGTTGGATCCCATTTTTTTGCGTAAGGTTACACTACTGAAATTTTATCTTTACTGAACTTTCTCTTGTGGGAGTTGGGATACCCATCTTGGGTAACGAGTAGTAGCTCGAACTTGCGAGGTGATCTGGGTGCTATCATTCTATGGTATCGTGTGCATGTCCCCTTTGTAGGTCGGGGGTCTAAGGGGAAGAAGAGTACCCCTAGCATTGGTTGGGAGGTATTGGTGAGGTCACATCGGTCGACAAGCAGGAGTTGGACAGAGCACGTGTGAGACAATGACTCAGAGCTTTGTCATTTGGCTATGGTATGCATGTGAATATTTTTATTGAATGGTAGTTTAAAAAAAATCCCCGCGCCTTCAGTAATGTACTTCTACCATGTTAAAGACTATGTATTATTCAGTGTAACACTGTCCAAAGATTTCATTTTTAACTTCAACAATTTGTCTGGATGAGCCCAGTGTTTTATGATCCAAGAACCTAAAGTCCACCCAGCCTTATGCTCATTGTATTTTGAATTGATTTCCCATGGTGAACCCAACCCCTAATTGCAATGAATTCTCTGCGTTTGTTTTTATTGATTAATACGAAGAAAAATTGTGTTTTCATCTTCTGTCCCTTATCCGTTAAGTTATTAGTTAGTGCCTGAGCAGTTGGCCAGGAGCCGAATCGATGATGGTCACTCTGGTGTTTAAAGACTTACAGATTCAAATTCCCTACTTTCCTGTGCACGAATAATAAGTGAAGGATAATTTTCACCCAACTATTTATCCCTTACTTATCCTTGCATTTTTCTTTTATGATTGATCTCTAATCCTTGTTCCCTCCTTGTGAATGAGTATCTCTGCGTTTTCGTGAATGATAAATCTCTATTTTTTGGTGTTCTAAGGCCCAATGTATTACCTCTCTCATTGGGCGATCTACTTCCCTTGTTTTTATGAGTTTAGCATGAAAACCTCGAGCGTTATATAACTGTTCTTCTTAATTTTTAATCTAGAGTTATTCCACCCATATTTTGAATTCATTTTACCCAATTCACTTTTTCCCAATTCGTTTTTTCCCAATTCGCTTTACCCAGTAATATGAATAGACAACATTTGAATATATATCATAATGTTAGACATACAACGTTTGAATATATATCATAGACAATGTTTGAATACGTATATCATAGACAATGTTTGAATATATATCACATTGTTAGATAGACAATGTTTGAATATATATCATAGAAAGCATTTGAATATATATAATAGACAACGTTGAATATATATCCTAGACAACGTTTGAATATATATCATATTGTTAGACAAATAGTGTTTGAATATATATCATAGACAACATTCAAATATTATCATATTTTATAGACAACAAAACAAGTATTAATGGACAGTGTTACCACACATCTCATAGACATCGACCTCATATATTTCTAGATAGGAAAATCATGTATTTTATAGATTCATTAATGGTAAAACATCTGCATTTTTTTTAATGCCAAAACACAATGAACTTTATGCCTCATACAAATGCCTGACAACGATTTAGACATTCTCTAAACACACAAATCTAGACAACGATTTCACCCAGGTTTACACAATTATTTACCCAATTCTTAAATAACAATATGGATGGCTTGGCAATGATTTTCAAATAGATACAGTATCATTTATTAGTAGGCAATGAATTTATTTGATTGACAAAAAAATTATACTTGCGTTATCATTGTGTAATGGCCGCATTTGTGACTATGCAATGGTGGCATTTTATGACTGTGTAATAGTTGAGTTTTTGGTGACTGTGTAATTGTTGCGTTGTATGCTTTGTATGACAACAATTTTTCCTTTTTAGTAATAATGATTGACTGAAAACGATTTTATATATTCAATTTTATGGACAACGATTTCATATATTTAAATGACAACAATATCATATATTTAACTCTGCGATTTCATATATTTAAATGACAACAATATCGTATATTAATTATGCTATATCATATATTTAAATGACAACAATATATTGTATTTAACTCAACGATATAATATATATAATAGACAACAATATAAATGCTAGACAACCATTATTAATAGATAACAATATACATGTTAGACAACGATATCATTGCTAGATGGCTATCTATTAATAGAAAAATATTTTACAGTTAGACTGTGTTACCATTGTTAGACATAGATTTATTAATAGACAACAATGTGGATTGTTGACAACAAACATTAACGGACAATGATATTATTGTTAGATAGTGATTTCATTGTTGATACCAAAAAGGGAATAATTCATAGATGTCTAATCGTGTCCTTTAATTGATGTATGTTTTCCTTAGAAATTGTTGCGCCAGGAATTTATTGTGATGTATGATTGTATAGTGGTCAGATTTCCCTTGAGTCTTGTTGACTTGTTGATTGGGTGCTTGGATATAGTATTCTTGTATTTCTGATAGTTAAATTGGTATCCTAACGCATTTGATTTTCTTGGGTTATTGGTCTAGATAAGTTATGTTGTGCTATGGTTACTGTCATGCCTATTTCCTTGTGACGACATGATTTATGATGAGGGGATCATTGCGTGCCCTGACGAATATATGTGAATGATAACCTGGTCGGAGTCTTTTGCTTCCCGATGTGGGCCTATTGTTCGTTCTAGTTGATTTTGGTACTTGGTTTTGTAACGCCTTAATGTGTTTGGTTTTGTGCACCTTAGAGGTTTCTAGTTACTGGTCATCAAATCCATTGGGTCAGGTTTGTTGATGTTGACCTTTAACCGGTAGGTGTTGTCTTTCTTGTGTCAGGTGGGTAGCTGGTTTTATCTGTCTATTTATTATCACATGTTTCGTCCATTTGCATGATATGCTAGTATGTTGTGTCATTGTTGTATGTTGCTTGAATGCGTAATTTGTATTCGTCGTCAAGTTGTATTGATTAATTGTTGTTGTCAATTTCCTTCTTGCTTAAAACAAAACAAAAAAAATTGCACTTCCTTCGTCGCATGTAGTCGTAACAACTAGGGTCCTTACATATGGTATCAGAGCAGGTTCAACCTATGACTTGGGATCACTATGGATTTCGTTGATTTGATATTTGACTATGAGGTTGATAATAAATTTTATTTGTATTCATGTAGGTAATCATGGTTAGAGGACATCGCAGAGGCAGACGATGGGGTGCTAAGGGAGGAGGCATGACACCCCTAGTAGCATCCATGCTTTAGGGGTCTAACCCCTAGGGAGACGAACAAGTTGTCGAGTAGGAACAGATAGTGGTGGGTGATGTGGTTGGGATGATGAGGGAATTTCAGTGGATGTTTGAGGCACTGATAAACCATTTGGACAGAGATGAGGCGAAGGCACTGACACCCCCTGAGGGTCCACCACGCACTTTGGTCAGTACTAGTAGCATTCACCGCGAACTCGAGAAGGTCAAATTTCTCGAGTTATTTGGTGCCCCGGAAAGCGCAGCCGCCGAGGCATGGTTGGAGAATATGGCGATGTGCTTTTCACTTCATGACTATACCTCCAACATGAAGGTATTCATGGAGGTATTTCAACTAAAGGGAAGGGCTCTTCTATGGTGGAAGACGCTCCTGCCACAATTGAACATGGCCTTCGAATATGTGTCATGGGAATTGTTCGAGGAACGGTTCCAAGAGAGGTATCTATTGGAGGAATTCATTGAACATCAACTCAACGATTTCAACTCCTTCTGACTAGGAGGTCATACATTTCCTGAGTATGAGGCTCATTTTATGGAGCTGCTTCGGTACACTCTGCATCTAAATACCAAGAAAATTAAGGTCAACAGGTTCTTGTTTGGCCTTAATGTCAGCATTCATGTAAAGGTTAGGATTTTGATGCATAAATCCTTTCATGATGTCGTTCAAAAGGCCCTCATAGTAGAGGAGGAGTTTATCAGTGGGGGTCAGAGAAAGACTCCAACGAGACCAATAGGGCAGGTGTTATCTAGTGTGCAACAACATCAGAAAACATCTAGGAATTCAACAAGATATTGTGGCTTCCATAGAGGATCCACTTTCACTACACCTTGGCTACCAGTGCCTCAGTAGTGGACTCCTTACCGAGGACCACAACACCAGCAACAACATCGACCATGACAACAACAATTTAGGCATGTTCAGTAGAGCAGACCAGGATTCCAGGTCGGTGGGTCGTCAGCCTCTACTTCAGGTACCAAGAGTACTGGACCAAAGAAAGGGTGTTGGACATGTGGGGAGACACATTACCAACACGAATTCCCATTTGAGAGGACTAGAGCATCTGGATTAGTAGAACCCGCTATCGTGATAGATCCTGGTGCTATCGAAAGTTTCATTTATGGTGGAGTGCTAAAAAGTATTAAGGTAAAGGAAGTCAAATAGGATGAGTTTACCTTTGTAGAAATGACTACGTGATCCAAACAAAAGGTTAGAGGGAAGGTTATGGGATATAGCCTTAACCTAGGAGATTTTGTCACCAGGGCCAACCTGTACGTCATGATCTTAGGATCTTATGATGTCATGATCGATATGGACTGGTTGGAATCGCATGAGGCGATACTCAACTGTAAGACAAAATGGTTGAGCTTGGTCAATGATGAGGGACTCAGATGCATCATTTTAGGTTGGAACCAGGGAGTTTTCCTGAGGTTCATCTCTTCCTTGCAGCTACGGAAGAACATGCACAAGGAATGTAACCTTTATGTGATCCTTGTGTTAAATGAGAAGGGAGTAGCAGAAGGTCTAGAACACCTTCCGGTGGTGAGAGAATTTGCGGACATCTTCTCAGAAGAGTTACTTGATATTCCACTGGAGAGGGAATTGGAATTTACCATCGACCTAAAATCGGGAACTGAACCGATAGCAAGAACGCCTTATCGGATGTTGACCCTAGAGTTACAGGAGTTGATAATGTAACTGAAGGATTTGTTGGACCTAGGAATTATACATCCAAGTATTCCACCATGGGGTGTGATTTTTATTTTCATATGGAAGAAGGATGGGTCATGGATAATCTGGATTGACTACCGTCAATTGAACAAAGAAATGATCAAGAATTAATATCTGTTGCCAATGATTGATGATCTATTTGATAAAATGAAGGGTGCGAGGGTGTTTTCAAAGATCGACCTAAGATCAGGGTATCACTAGTTATGGATCAAGGAGGACGACATCCCTAAGACTTCCTTTAAGATGAGGTTTGGACATTATGATTTTACTTTTTTACCATTTGGAATGACGAACGCCCCAGGGGTATTTATGAGTTTGATGAACAGGGTGTTTCGCAACTTCTTGTACAAGTTCATCCAAGTATTCATTGATGATATATTGATTTAATCTCGGACGATGGAGGAGCATGATGAACACTTGTGCTTGGTACTACAGTGCTTGTGAGAGAACAAATTGTATGGGAAATTGTCTAAATGTTTGTTTTATCAATCGAATATTCACTACTTAGGGCATGCCATCTCTGGTGAAGGCATCATCGTGGATCCAACAAAGGTTGAGGCTATTATGGAATAGCATGTGACGATGAATGTCTCAAAAATGCGTAGCTTCATGGGTTTAGCGGGATACTATCGACGATTCGCCGAGGGTTTTTTGAAGATAGAAAATATGATCACGGAATTGCAGAAGAAGAACAAGAAATTTGTTTGGACAAAGAAATGCGCAAAAGAATTCTGGAGGCTCAAGGAGTTGTTGACAACAACACTAATACTGAAGGTCCCTGACATGGATGTAGACTTCTTGGTATGCACTGACTCATCCAAGGAAGGATTAGGTGGAGTCTTAATGCAAGATGGTTGAGTGATCACTTACATATCGAGGAAGTTGATAAGGCATGAGGAGAACTATGTAATGCACGATTTGGAGTTGTTAGCCATTTTTTATGCCTTGAGAGTTTAGAGACACTACCTTGTTGGATGGAAATTTGAACTAAAAACAGACCACTATGGACTACAACACATCTTTATGCAAAGAGACTTGAACGCACGACAACGATGTTGGTTGGAATTGCTTAGCGAGTATGATTTCGAGATTACTTACATAAAGAGAACAATGAACAAAGTTGTTGATGTGTTGAGAAGGAGACTGCACATATTTTCAGTGATGCCTCTTTATAGTGCGATGATGATTGGTACAAGGAGGTCAAGGATTTTATCGGGCAAAACACAATATTGGTACCAAAATTTGAAGGATTTACTATGGACAACGATGTATTATTGAGATTTAAGAGTTGAATTTACGTACCACCCAACGACGAATTGAGGAGTTTGATCCTAAACGAGGCTCACAGAGTAGTGTACATGGCTCACCCAGTAGTCATGAAGATGAGGGAAAACCTTAAACCCTTATACTTCTGGAAAGGAATGAAGGCAGACATAGTCAACTACATGGCAATATGTCTAGAATGTCAGCAGGTGAAGGCTGAACATATACATCTGACATGATTACTACAACCACACGCTATTTCGTAATCGAAATGGGAGGTCATTTCGATGGACTTCAATGTTGGTTTTCCACTAACGACAATGAGACATGACTCAATTTTTGTGGTAGTCGACACTCTGACGAAGAGTGCTCATTTTATTCCTGTGTATATGACGTATCAGGCACCTGATATAGCTAGAGTTTTCATCAGCGAGATTGTGAGTCTGCATGAAGTTCCTAAGAGGATTATATCCGATCAAGGATCGGTTTTTACTGGGCGATTTTGGACTAGTTTCCAAAAGACCTTGGGAACCCAACTTAACTTTAGTACTACGTATCACCCAAAGATAGACGGGCAAACCGAACGAACAAACTAAATATTGGAGGACATGTTTCGTATGTATGTGATGGACCAACAGAATCGTTGGGAAGAATTCTTTTCATTGGTATAATTCACATATAACAACAGTTATCAAAGCACCATTAAGATGGTGCCTTTCGAGTTTCTTTACTAGAGACCATGTCATATGCCTTTGAGTTGGAATAGGCTTGAGGATAGGGTCCTAGTGGGGCTAGAAGAGATCCAAGAAATGGAAGATCAAATGAAAACAATAAGACAAAGGATTGAAGAAGTGCAGGATCGATAGAAGAGTTATGTCGATGCACACCGTGTCAACTGTAGTTACAAAATTGGCCATCCTTCTTGCGGGTGAAACTGCATAAGATCTTGATCAAGTTTGGAAAGGTTGATAAAATATCTCCTAGGTTTGTGGGACGTTTCGAGTTATGGAAAAGAAGGGGCCTGTGGCCTATCAACTAGCTTCGTTTGATTATTTGAGGAGTATGCACGATGTTTTTCATGTATCTATTTTGAGACATTATATTAGTGATCCTACACATGTTATTGACATGAGTTCCTTGTAGGTATATGACGAGGGTGCGCTCACGACTAATAAAATCCACATCCTTGACCATCGCATTCAATAGATAAGATGTCAAATAGTAGATCAGGTCAAGGTCCAGTGGGACAACTATAGTCCGCACTCGACGACCTGGGAGGATGCATTAGATATGCATCAATAGTTTCTATTTTTGTTTGATAGATAGACTTATGATATTGTGATACACTTTATCTTGGCACCTATATACTATGAAACTTTGGGACGAAGTGTAAACCAAGAGGGGGTGTATGTAACATTCCGCTCTTGCGCGCACTAAGCGAACTTATTCTTTGAGGACACTTTCGTGCAAGTGATCCATATTATTATACTATTGATCGTTTGATTATGATAATGATATATTATGGATATGATGATATGTTATTTGGTTGTATTTAAATAGACAAGTTCTATTGACTCAGTTCTCCTGAGTGTGCAGGACTTTGGACATTGAAGTTGCATAGGCATGGATGAAAACCCTTGGACTCTGGATCGAGTCAGGGAGTGGACTATTGGGGTTTGGATGTTGTTGATATGACATATGTACATATGATTAGATGTTATGAGGATTGATTATTATTGCTAACATGATTTTTTGATGGATGCAGACTGACGATAGATTGTCGACTAGACTTAGATGTGGAGTAGAGGGGTCACGCACGACAACCAAAGACTTTGAGGGAGAGTTGTGGCATCAGTCCTGCCACAACCTACTAGCACTCTAGTTGTGGCTCGAACTGTAGGTTAACGATTACCTAGTTCACGAAGACCCACGATGCCATGAGGGCAGACTATGACAGTTGCTCATGATGATTCTAATGGGCACGTAATAAGGCAATGGCCTTATTCCTTAGAGGCCCTTAGTCTCCCACAAGATCACCTGGCGGAGTATTGACTCCAAGGATTTGACGTCTACCAAATTCAGTCAAGAGGTGAGTGACACCCTTGGAGAATGTAGTGCATCTTGAAGGGCATGTCACACAAGGAAAATGGAAAGAGGAAAGTGGCACCCTTGGAGCACGTAGTGCATCCTGAAGGGCATGTCTCACAAGGAAAACAGAAAGAGGTGAGTGGCACACTTGGAGCACATAGTCTGTCCTAAAGGGCACATCACGATTTTAACTGGTAAGTGAATAAACCTAGGGTCTATAAAACTATGCCTCCTTAGGACCTAGATGGCCTTAAAATGAATGCTATGATAAATATGGATTAAAAGAAATTTTTCCTAATAAAAAAAAAGTCGCCCAACCTAATAAAATTAAAACCTAGGTCTAAGTAGAACATGTGGTCAAAATTAATAATAATAATAATAAATAAACATGTAACAAGAAGGGGGTAAGAAATTCAAACATATTATTAAATTGAAATTTATAATGGAGGATTAAATCTTTAAAAAGGGGTAATGGTTGTTTTTATCTACATTTTCTAATTTAATTTTTAGTTAAAAAGAAAAAAAGGGTAAATGGTTGTTTTTATCTACACTTGCTAAATTAATTTTTAATTAAAAAGGAAAAAGGGTAAATGGTTGTTTTATATACACTTGCTAAATTGATTTTTTTAGTTAAAAGAGAAAAAGGGGGAAACTTAAAATAAATAGGAAACTTTAAGAAAAAGGGAAACTCAAAGAAAAGGGGAAACGTAAAGAAAAAGATGAATTTCTAACTTAGTAAGGAATCTTTGCTTTGGAACTTTCTAATTATGAACTCAACTAAGAATTAAGTAAGGCATAAGTCATTTAAGAAGTGTAAGGGAATTTTGGGACATCGAGGAGCATTTTTAGGAATGCTCTTAGGTGGATGAGGGAAATATGAATAATTAATTAATTAATAAAAAATGATTTTCTGGTGCAACTAGGGGATTGGGCGACATGTGTACAGGGGAGGCTTTTCGAAATTAATTTAATGAAAAAGGAATTTAATGAGAATTTGGGAAACTAATTACTTGAAAACTCTATAAAAAGGATGGAGGAGGAGGAGGCTCGATCTCATTTTTTTGCGTAAGGTTACACTCCTGAAATTTTATCATTACTGAACTTTCTCTTGTGGGAGTTGGGATACCCATCTTGGGTAACGAGTGGTAGCTCGACCTTGCGAGGCGATATGGGTGCTATCATTCTATGGTATCGTGTGCGTGGCCCCTTTGTGGCTCGGGGGTCTCAGGGGGAAGAATATTCCCCTAGCGTTGGTTGGGAGGTATCGGTGAGGTCACATTGGTCGACAAGCAGGAGTTGGACAGAGAATGCGTGGGACAATGACTCAGAGCTTTGGAATTTAGCTACGGTATGCATGTGAATATTTTTATTGAATGGTAGTTTAAAACAAATTCATGCGCCTTCAGTAATGTACTTCTACTGTGTTAAAGACTATGTTTTATTCAACATAACACTATCCAGAGATTTCATTTTTATCTTCAACAATTTGTCTGGATGGGCCCAGTGTTTTATGATCGAAGATCCTAAAGTCAACCCAGCCTTATGATCACTATATTGTGAATTGATTTCCCATGGCGAACCCAACCCCTAATTGCAATGACTTCTTTACGTTTGTTTTAATTGATTAATAAGAAGAAAAAATGTGTTTTCATCTTCTATCCCTTATCCATTAAGTTATTAGTCAGTGCCTAAGCAGTCGTCCAGGAGCCGAATTGACGATCATCACTCTGATCTTTAAAGACTTATAGATTAAAATGCCCTGCTTTCTTGTGCATGGATAATAAGTGAAGGATAATTTTCTCCCAGCTTTTTATCCGTTACTTACCCCTACATTTTTCTTTTATGATTGATCTCTAATCCTTGCGCCCTCCTTGTGAATGAGTATCTCTGCGTTTTCTTGAATGATAAATCTCTTTTTTTTTTTGTTTTTCTAACGCCCAATGTCTTACCTCTCTCACTAGGCGATTTACTTCCCTCGTTTTTCCGAGTTTAGCATGGAAACCTCGTGCATTATAGAACTGTTCTTGTTAACTTTTAATCCATAGTTATTGCGCCCAGATTTCGAATTTGTTTTAACCAATTCATTTTACCCAATTTTCTTTTTCCCAATTTGTTTTACCCAATTCGGTTTACCCAATTCGTTTTACCCAGTAATTTGAATAGACAGTGTTTGAATATATATCATAATGTTAGACAAACAACATTTGAATATATATCATAGACATCGTTTGAATAAATATATCATAGACAACGTTTGAATATATATCATATTGGTAGATAGACAACATTTGAATATTTATCATATTGTTAGACATACAACGTTTGAATATATGTCATAGACAACGTTGAATATATATCCTGGACAACGTTTAAATATATATCATATTGTTAAATAAACAACATTTGAATATATATCATAGATAGCATTCGAATATTATCATATTTTATAGACAACAAATCATGTATTAATGGACAGCGTTACCATGCATCTCATAGACAACGACCTCATATATTTCTAGATAGAAAAATCATGTATTTTATAGATTCATTAATGGTAAAACATCTGATTTTGTTTTAATGCTAAAACACAATGAACTTTATGCCCCATACAAATGCCTGACAATGATTTAGACATGCTCTAAACACACAAATATAGACAACGATTTTGCCCAGTTTTACACAGCTATTTACCCAATTCTTAAACAACAATATGGATGGCTTGGAAATGATTTTCAAATAGATACAATATCGTGTATTAGTAGGTAGCGAATTTATTTGATTGACAATGAATTTATAGTTGCGTTATGACTATGTAATGGTCGTGTTTGTGACTATGCAATGGTGTCGTTTTATGACTGTGTAATAGTTGAGTTTTTGGTGACTGTGTAATTGTTGTGTTGTAATTGTTGCATTGTATGCCTTGTATGAAGTTGATTTTTCCTTTTTAGTAATAAATATTGACTGACAACGATTTTATATATTCGATTTTATGGACAATGATTTCATATATTTAAATGACAACAATGTAATGTATTTAACTCAGTGATATAT
>SNQJ01S0127360.1:0-11323 GCA_010110895.2 Picea sitchensis | reverse complement strand
ACACCTTTCAAAAGAAATCAGAACTGTTGCACCTGTGTATATTTCATGCTTCATTCATGAAATTCTTTGCATAAAACCTCTGGACATGTATCACTTTCAATCAATTGATCTCCCGTTCTCTTTCTTCATATTTCTCTACTCTTCATTAATGCTCTATTTTTTATTGTCTCTGTATGTCTATAATTCTGCTCATTTCAATTACAGAGATAAAACAAAATTCCTCCTTTCTATTCAAGAGCAACATCGACCACTCAATATCATTCTTTTTCACACATTTATCCTTAATGGCAAGTGTGCTATATATACTAAGACTATTCGAATCCCCTTCAAGTATTCGTTTTAACCTTTGTAATTGATTATAACTATACAAACTGCCCTTGGATTGAATGACCCACACAATGCACAACTACCCTTGGATCAGATTCATCAAAGCATCTTCATCGTTGAATTATAACTATTGAAGTTTGTTAAAACCCTCACGCGCTAAGAAAAAAGGAGATTTCATGTATGGCATAGTCGAATTCCATTGCATTGTCAGAGCAACACGTATCTGTGCAATGCGTGGTGATAATAGTTTGGCATATGTATGCGCAGGCAGTTTGGTGATGCGCACAGGTAGTTTGGTGATGTGCAGTCAGTTTGGCATATGTCTACACCTGTCATAACATCAACAAACCCCATAACTCGTATGTGCAGGCAGTTTGGTGATGCGCTATTTGTGGTATGCTCCATTTGTGGTGAAAATGATTTGGAATATGTCTACACCTGTCATAACATCAATGCCTACAAACTCCATAATGCTAAACTTCACAATGCTAACAAAATCTCTATTTAAGATGCTCTGCCAATAATAATACTTGCCTAACAAAATCTTTGTTTAAAAAATCTCTGCCAAATAATAATGCTTGCCTTGCCTTTAATGATGTTTGTCAAATGCTCTGCCAAGTTCTCTGCTAAGTGTTGACTGCCCAATTTCATTTCCTGCCAATAATAATGCTTTCCTTTCCTTTAATGATGTTTGTCAAATGCTCTGCCAAGTTCTCTGCTAAGTGTCGACTGCCCAATTTCATTTCATGCAATGCATCTATCCATTTTGATTACACTATTGTTGTACTCACAGAGATGCTGGAATGACTTTTGCCTCTGTCTCTATTCCATCATAAACACACAAGAGACTCATATACAATTTCCTTCATATTTCACATAGGTAGACACCTTAGATACCTTTTCAATGATTTATTTAAGTTTGACATTAATGACAAAAAAAAACCAAGCTCTGTGCAAACTGAAGATTTAAGTTTGACATAGAAGAGATTTAAGTTTGACATTAATGACAATGACAAAACCAAGCCCTGTGCAAATTGACCAACACTTTCTATATATTATATATAATATATAAAACCATAAGAAAACTTAACAAACAACTTATTACCTTCATACTAGTTGTGTGTGAGAGACCATTTGACGTTGAGAGTAGCGAGGAAAATTTGACCGTATGACATCGAGAGTATTGATTTCTTTTTTAATTAATGAAAATCACATTGGAACGTTGAAAAGCTTCTAGGAGTTCATTGATCATACGACCATGTGTTCATCGATATTAGGACTAGAAATTTGTCGGCAATACAACAAGTACGTCAATACCTTGTCTCTCTTGTGACAAACCTGGGTAAAATTACGTTGGTTGTTCTTTTAGTGTACAGTGATCCTACTACAAATATATGACAAAGAATAGTCGATCTTATGATGGACATATGACGACAATGACTATGAATCATGGTCTATTGTGCTCCTAGTTCATCGTACATTAGTCATTCTTCCAACGATATGGGGATGAAGTGTAGTCATTCTATCTGTTTATCTTTCTCTCTCACTAAACATCTAATGGTCTGGTGCCTTCTATATAAACTACCCTCAAATCTCTTTTTCGATCATATCATCTTATGTTATCATTGATGATGGGTGGAGTGTCCAAAGAAAAGGTGCACAAAGAATTGGATCACATGTTGGATGTTGGGATCATTGTCCCGATAGATGAGTTTGATTGGATTAGTTCTATGGTTTTGCAAACCAAGAAGACCGGTGATATTCAAATCCCTGTAGATCTAAGGAGTCTCAACACATCTTGCGTCCATGACCCTTTCTCAACACCCCTTCACGGACGAGGTGCTGAATATGTTGGCGGTTGGGAAGCCTAATCTTTCACAAATGTCTTCTTTGGATATCATCAAGTTTAGATCACAGAGGAGGATTAATATAAAATCACCTTTGTGATAGAATGGGGGTCCTTTGCATACAAAGTAATGCTCTTTGGTTTGAAGAATTCCCCTGCAGTATTTTCCCAGATAGTGGTTGCGACCATTGTCCCGATAGAGGTGTCTGATTGGATTATTCCTATGCTTGTGCAACCCAATAACACTGACGATATTCAAATATGTGTATATTTAAGGAGTCTCAACACAACCTGCATCCATGACCCTTTCTCAACACCCTTCACGGATGAGGTTCTGAAAATGTTGGTGGTCAGTAAGCCTACTCTTTCACAGATGGATTCTTAGGTTATCATCAAGTTCAGATCATGGAGGAAGATTAAAATAAAATCACCTTTGTGATAGAATGGGGGTCCTTTGCATACACCGTAATGCCCTTTGGTTTGAAGAATGCCCCTGCAATATTTTCCTAGATAGTAGTCGCGACCTTTAAGAAATTTATCCACAAGTTTCTTGAGGTATACTTGAACGATTAGATTATGTTCAGTTTATTGAAGGAACACATGAAATATCTTTTACTGATGATGGATCGATGTCACTAGCTACATATATCCTTGAATTTGAATAAATGCATTTTTTGTACACACTTTGGCACACTATTGGGCCATGTTGTGTGCAAAGATAGATTGTTGGTGGATCAAGCTAAGATTGATGCCATCTTTAATATGGTGGCCCCAACTTCGGTTCAGGATATGCGAGCCATGTTGTTTCATAAAGGATATTACCGACAATTCATCCAAAAATATACCCAAATTGTTGCCCCATTGGAAAAACTATTGCGTAAAGATACTAAGTATGAATGGATGCCAAAATTCCAGAAATCCTTGGATACCCTCAAATAAAAATTGGTTACTGTGCCAATTCTGGTTTTTCCTGATTGGTTGAAGATATTCCATGTCCATGTCGATGCTTTTTCTATTGCGTTGGGCATGGTTCTTATGCATCCAAGCGAATGTGATATTGACCATCTAGTATACTTTTCCAGTCGCAAGTTGTCTGATGTCGAAAATAATTATACAACAATCAAGCGTGAGGGCCTTGCCATGGTATATGCATTACACAAAAATTTCCACTACTCGTTGGGGTCTTCTTTCAAATTCTTCACTAACCACTCTACACTCAAGTATTTAGTCAACAATCCAGTGATGGGAAAAATAATTTTTAGTTGGTTGCTTCTATTTCAGGAGTTTGATTTTGAAGTTGTGGTTAAGCTAGGGAAGCATAAGGTTGGACAAAATCATTTGTCGTAGATCGAGATTGGGGAAGATGCGATGAGTCTTGATGATGAACTCCCTAATGCATAACTCTTACAAGTCGAAGTCATGCCTAATTAATTGGCCAAGATTGTGTAAATTCTCATGATTAGACAACCTCCCCCAATTTATACTTTGGTGTAGCATCATCAGCTAGTGACCCATAGTGTTGACTATCAGCTAATTGTCAGACAGTTGTATAAGTTGGGCGAAGATGTCATCTTGCATCACTCTGCAATAGAAAATGAATAAAACTCCATCATGTATGAAGCACATGAAGGTATTGTTGGAGGCCACAATTTCAACAATGATACAATGTATAAGGTCCTACATGTAGGGCTTTCATGTCCCTCCCTCTTTGCAAATTCCAAGGACTACTGCAAACATTGTGACATATGTCAACGGATTGAAAATACCTGCCAGATAGATGAGATGCCTTTATTTCTAGTGATCGTGCTAGAGTCATTCCAAAAATGGGATATATATTTTTTGGGCCCCATCAATCCCTTGACGCATCGCATAGAAGAGCGCTAAATTATTACAGTGACCAAATACCTCACTAGATGGGTCAAAGTCGCACCAATCAAAGATTGTACAACATAAACAATGACATGCTTCATTTTTCAGAATGTTATCACTAGATTCGATTGTCCAAGGGTGTTTATGAGTGACCAGGGGTTTCATTTTTTGAATGAGACCATTCAACAACTCAGTCAGGAGTTCATGATCCATCACTAGAAGAGCACTCCCTATCAACCTCAAGCTAATGGTATGGTTGAAGATTTTAATAAAATTTTAGAGCACGCTTTAACCAAAGTTTGTAATGTGCAATGTGATGACTCAGATTAGTGCATCCCAACAATATTATGGGCTTATCAAAAAATGTGCAAAAGGATGAGAAATCACACCACATTTAGATTCGTCTATGGAAAAGAAGTGGTCATGCCACTAGAATTTGTTGTTCCTAGCCTCCGGGTCACCCTTGCAACCCAAATGACAGATGATTGATCCCTTCAACATAGGTTAGATGAAATCATGGAACTAGAGGAGGAATGAATGATCGAAGGATTTATCCAAGTGGTCGAGAAGGAAAGACAAAAATCATGAAAGGATCACAACATCTGCCGGAATATCCTCCAGTCGGGATCTTTAGTTTTGTTGTATGAAAAAAAATATTTAAAACATCTAAGGAAGCTATGCATGTGATGGTTGAGTCCTTTCTGGCTATTCTACATCAGTGAATCAAGTTCGTCCAAGTTGAAAACCTTACATGGACAATCGCCCAACATAATCATTAATGGAAGTAGGTTGAAGGTTTACTATGGAAAACAAAGGTCAACCATCATTTAGATCTTTTTATTATCTTTGAATGTTGGTAGAGTAGGTTTAGTGTAGGATGTACAGTAGGTAACACATCTCATAGTCGGTATAATTTAACTTTTTTACAACACAACACTCACATCATTCATGTAGGCAGACTTGAGAGATTGACAGTTTTTGCAGAGTCTCCAAATTTCCAAATCAGGCTGACAATTTGATATAAGTACAAGATCTCGACCCTAACTTCCAAGTCACATGGACCAATTCCTAGTGATTTAGTTAACTGAATGTGAAATAAATCCCATTTGGGCAATCTGCACATGCCATAGTTACATAGTCAGTCATGTTGCCACAATCCCACAGAAGCATCACTAGTATGGTGGATCCGACATATTGATCTCCCCATGAGTCATGTTTCACCACCATTTTTTACTTATCCTCCAATACATCCCCTCCATCAAATTGTTTTATTTCCCCATCATCATCTCTCCCCTAACCTTCACTATATAAATACCACCCCCCCTACATTATCGATAGAGTAACTCTCCATGTCGCGTTCATTTCCACCCTCATCTATGACTTCATTCATCATCTTATTGGTAATTTCCCCGATTCCCTCATCTTTAACAACTTTTCCCAGTTTTATTTTCACCTTCCCACTCATGGTGTGGCTTAATAGACTATCAATACTATGCTCTTTCCAGTTCGGTCAAGTAGCTCAACAACCTACACTTCATTTTTCATGAATACTTTTAGTATGCGAACTACTTGTAGAGATCCCTCCCCCGTCTTTCATAGCATGAATCAACTTAGTGCCCCACAATTATATAAACTATGTTTTGTACTTGCAGTTTTTCACTATATCTCTCAACCCCAAGCTGGTTAAGCAGTCGCCATGCATCATCACCTTTGTTGATAGGGAGGGACCCTACTCTCTTTTTAGCCCAAATCCATTCCTCCATATGTTTTCATGGATCCCCCTCCTCCAACAGCAAAGCGCCTAAGCCAAACCAGTTCATATAGCTTACTCGTCACGATCCCTACTCTCATATCTTTCCATGGATCCCCAACCCTCCAATAGAAATGCCAAGGCTACTAGCTAACTCTCATCTTCCCAACACAAAAAGGAAATTAGAGAATGATACTCTCTCTTGATGGACCCTCACTTGTGTTAATGGATCGGTGTTTGTCTATGGGGTTTAAAGAGATCCCTCATTCCCCTCCACAGGCACCAAAGGTTCTAGTTCGAGCAGTGGGTCACATGCACTCCGACTCGATCCTTCCCCATGGAGCCTACTTAACTCATTTCCAACCTTGAGTTGAGTTGCAATTCTAAACTACACAAATGATTTTCAATTACTCACACCCAACTGTCACCACAACTTGGTTTGATGCTTTGGGGCATCAATGAAGATGATTTTCTCTTACTCAAAATCCAATCATCAATCCATGAAATTGTTGGCTCGAGGAATAGCCAAGTAATAGTGGTGGGGGCCAGTTGGAACCCAACGTTTGGGTTCATTTTTCATGTGTGCGCAAATGAAGTTGTGCCTACTCATTCCAAGTTTTGTGTGCATTCCTTCGAAGTGTTGTATGTGCTCAGTCCAACTTTTTCACACATCCAAGTGAAAATCACAGAGAAGGGAAAGAAGTGTGTGTTGGTCCCAGTTTTGATGTGCATCGAAAATCAAGAAAATGCATGATGGAATCAAGAAAATGCATGATGGAATCAAGAAAATAATCATCAATAAATCCTCTTGGATGATTACTTCCAGTAGCACAAGGGATCGTGTAGCTAGCAAAAGATGAGATGGTGAGGCAGTTAAGATTGTCGTGATTCCAAAAGGATACGTGGACTACAGGTAGGGGCCAAAAGCGTGCGAAGAAGTTTGTGAGAAGAACAAGTGGAGCATAGCAGAAAGAGACAAAACTCTTGAGTAAAGAAAGATATAAAAGGAAGCAACGATATCAGAAATAGATTTAGCTAGATGGTTGATGGTTAGATGAGATCCATCGAGTCATTGGTATCGATCTCACTCTAATCCTGTTGTAATACTGTAATGCTTCTAAATATAATTATGAGTCTATCATATGTATGAAGTCTTGAGAGAATGTGCAATGTGTTGTATTTCTTGGAAATTATATAAAATAAGATATGAAGCTTTGTTGATGCCTAAAACAATCTATTTAATGTATATTGTGTGTGATGGAATTGAAGGAATAATAAAGTTGTAACAATTTTGATCTACTATGTGTTTATCACATGTTATTTGAATATGTGTGAGTATTGTTTTACTTCTTAGTCCTAGTAAGTTTTCATAGATGATTTTCATAGATGCCAACCCGAAAGGGTCATTTTGCAGATTTTTTCAAAGGAAAAAAGGGGGTGGTGCACTTTAGACTCAGTTCTAAAACTTTCTACTCAAAACTTGAATATTTTTTTAGGTACTTAACAACTTTGTAAAGGGTCTCAATTTCTTTAATAATTCCATGGTTTGATTTAAATTTGTTTACGTATTAAATAAAAATACTAGCCTTAGCTGATGCATAATTCTATGGTGTGATTTAAACTAGTTTACACTTTAAATTGAAGTTAGCCAATGCATTATTCCATGGTGTAATTTAAATTGGTTTACATATTAAACTGAAATATTATCCAATGAAAATGTTATAGCCAATGCATAATTCCATGGTGTGATTTAAATTGGTTTACATATTAAATCGAAATGTTATCCAATGCATAATTCCATGGTGTCATTTAAATTGGTTTACATATTAAATCGAAATGTTAGCCAATGCATAAATTTGATCTTTAGAGCCTAGAGCCAAGTTTCATAACTTTATTTGGCAGCGATTCAATTTATTGAATTTGCATTGTGTCATAGCCATAGTAATTGCGAAGAACCATGCTTTCATCATATGTTTAAAAAAACTCTCTGCCATCACATGACCGACTAAAAATTTCTCCATACATTTGACAGACTTTCATCCCAAATCTAGTTCTTTTCCATCACAAGTTAGTCATAAGAGCGACCAACCTATGATGAACATGGAACACAATCGAAAATTTTTCATAACAATTATCATCGTATGTTTGTTGTACGAGCGACTAATTTCCATTTCCATTTCATCGGATTAATGACCCATGTGCAATGAACTTGGAGCACAATAAAACACTATACAAATTTATTGTCATCGTAGGTTCGTTGTATGATCGACTACGCTTCGTCACCAGATCGTTGGAAGAATGACTAACGCACAACAAAATTGGAGCACAATCGACCACAGTTCATAGTCATTGTCATCATACGTCCATCGTAAGATCAACTATTCTTCATCGTAGATTTTTTGTAGGCTCGTCGTACGCTAAAAGAACAACTGTCGTAATTTCACCCAAGTTTGTCACAAGATAAAAAAAGGTACGACATACTTGTCGTATTGTCAAAAAAATTATATTCCTACTATCGACGAACACTTGTTCGTACAATCAATGAACTCCTATAAGTTTTTTAACATTCCAACATGATTTTTATCAATTAAAAAAACAATTAATACTTTCGATGTCCTATGGTCGAATTTTCCTCACTACTCTCGATGTCAAATTGTCTCTCATGCACATTTAGTATGAAAGTAATAGGTTGTTGGTTAAGTTTTCTTATGGTATTGATCAACAAGTATTCAATATTGATCATGTTGTAGTATCACGATATGTTGCAACAACAAGATTTCTAAAATAACAACATGTGGTGACTTCTCCTTAAAAGTTACAAAATGAAATAGTTTTTTATTTTTATTTTTAATGTTTTTACAGGTTCGAAAGTTTCTCTTCTTTCTATATATTATATATAATATATAATATATAAAACCATAAGAAAACTTAACCAACAATCTATTACCTTCATACTCGCTGCATGTGAGAGACCATTTTCCATCGAGAGTAGCGAGGAAAATTTGACCATATGACATCGAGAGTATTAATTTATTTTTTAATTAATGAAAATCACATTGGAACATTGAAAAACTTCTCGGAGTTTATTGATCGCATGACTAGGTGATCATCGATAGTAGGACTAGAAATTTGTTGGAAATACAACAAGTACATTGGTACCTTGTTTCTCTTGTGACAAACCTGGGTGAAATTACTTTGGTTGTTCTTTTAGCGTACAATGAGACTACTACAAATCTATGACAAAGAATAGTCGATATTAAGATGTACATATGAGGATAATGGTTATGAATCGTGGTCGATTGTGCTCCAAGTTCGTCGTATGTTAGTCATTCTTCCAATGATCTAGGGATGAAGCATAGTCATTCTATCTGTTTATCATTCTCTCTCACTAAACTTCTAATGGTTTGGAACCTTCTATATAAACTACCCTCAACACTCCTTTTCGATCATATCAGCTTCTATTTTCCTTGATGATGGGTGGAGTGTCCACCCGAAACGTTGGAAATTTCAAAAACCCTCACATAATTATATGCAGAAAAATCTATTGCCACTCTGATGAGTTGTGGAAAATTACACTCTCAAATACACACACACACACACACACACACACACATATATATATATCCAATATAATATTTATTATAAATAATAATAATAATAATAATAATAAATTAATTAAATAACACTATAGGAATCAAATGGTATATACTTTTTCTACAAGGAAAATTTATTTGGCACCTTTCACGGATTGTGTGTTTAATTTGGTGATATATGATAAGCCTCCATTTCAAATTTCAGTTGGTTTTCGGTGGAACTGAAGCCAACTCTGTCATGTGGCCATTCCTACTATACTTATGTCGTTGCAGAAGCCTCGATCTCTTCTTTAGACCAGAAAGTTGTTGAAGAATATCAACTGGCTCCTCCTGAATTGGGGGGCTTCCTTTAACATTATATTTGCCTTGACCACAACATTGGTCAAGTCATTCCAAGGTTTCTACTCTGTTGTAGCTTTCATTAGCATTATGATTTGGGTGAATATCCCATGAAAAGTAGGAAATAATCAATCATCATGTGTTATGTGTGGCAGGACTCCAATTTCCTGCACAACACCTCACCTCATCCTCATACAATTCATTCATTTCATGCTCAAGCTCATTCATTAACTTCTCAACAACTGGGTTCATGAATATTCTTATATATGAAATTGGGTCTATAACAAACAACACAATTCATTCATTTCATGCTCAGGATTATTCATTAACTTCTCAACAACTAGGTTGAGGAATATTCTTATATATGCAACTGGGTCTATAACAAACAAACAAAGTTGCACAAATTGGTTCTTGTGCTATTCAGATACAATGATACTAGCTTAATTGGCAAGGATGACAATGGGCTCTCTGTGGAAAATCCTCATGCTTGTAGCGGTGGCGAGCTACTGCAACTTGTATTTTTGGTTTTAGGCTTGGAATTTCTCTTGGTTATGGTTTGGACTTTCTACCTTATATGCTAACTCTGGAGAGTGATACGCTACCTTGATTGGCTATTAGGCCTAGGGTTTTATTCTAGAATTATTCTCTGTTAAGGTTAAGGTGCTCAGGGGTGGATTCGACCTATGGTTGGGTGACAATATTGTTATATTTTCTATGGTTAAATGGGCACACCTACTTTTCTAACACCCAACCCCACAGATGTGCTTCCTCAATGCCAAACAATCAGTGAAATTTTGAGGTTTTGGTTTCAACACAATTTAGATTGAACAAAAATAAAAATACCATTATTTATGGAAGATATTGTTGCTATGCCCAATTGATTATGTTAGAGTAGTTTCCAAAGGAGTATTTGAGCATTATCCATGATAAAATGGACAAAACAAAGACTTCAATTCCAAGGCTATGTGTCAAATTAAAATATGTTGTAGGAAAAAACCTAGGTTTGTAATTGATAGGTACGATAACACATGGGCACAAGACAAGAAGTTTTGGTCATTTATCCCTATCATTTGTACATATGGGATCACAATTCACCATTACATCCCTTGCTAAGTACACGCGGGATGTTGAATATCCACACATTGATATGTATGGTGATCTCCTTTATGAGAGTGGAAGTTCAAGAAATCCACTTTCAGATGCATTACTTGATAGCTTGATTGATTCAAAATGTAGAACATACAAGCATGATGTTCTATCTCATTGAAGACTAGAAAATTGAGGAGTTGATTTTAAATTTCTTCCTCCACGTTTGTTGTTACAACTAGGCAATGCAATACATGATAATAAGGATCATATTTTCATGTTTCTATCACTTCTAACAATGCTTGGTGTGTTCATCATTATAGAGGTCAAGTTCTTACTTGTGGGACACACCCATGAAGACATAGATGGAACAAATAGGAGGATATTTTCCAACCTAAAAAGTAAATAAATATATTCTTTAGCTGAGAAGATGGATACATACCACACAATTGAAGAAAAATGGGTGTTTCCACTTAGAATGATTGATAATGTGTATGAATTGAAAACTTTCCG
>SNQJ01S0127359.1:15206-26229 GCA_010110895.2 Picea sitchensis | reverse complement strand
AAAAATCAAGTTGATGAAATGAATGGTAGTATGTTGAAACTAGTGGATTTAGCATGTTCTCAAGAATCCGTAAAAAAGGAAATGGAATATCAAATTAAAAATAAGATGGAAGAAATAGACAAGAAGATGGATGAAAATAGGAAAGAGATGGAAAAAAAGATGGAAGAGAAGATGAATTAAAATTGGGAACATATGGAAAAAAAGATGAATGAAAATAGTGCACATATGGAAAATAAAATTGATGAAAATATGTATCAAATGGAAAATAAGATGAATGAAATTCAAAAATCCATAGAAACAATTATATTATGGAAAATCCCTAATATGGATATGGATATCCAAGGAAATCATGAAAATAAGGAGAAAAATGTTGTTGAGACTTAATCACATATGAGGAGTATTTTGTCACATTTGGAGAGAAAAAATATTGAATACTAGGATCATGATAATTTATTACTCCAATATCCACTTAATTAGGGATTCAAGTCAACACCAAGGAACTACTTCATTCCAAAGATCGATATGAGGAATTTTGATGTTAAAGATCCTATAACATGGATATTCCAGATGGAGCAATTCTTTAATCTACACCAAACACTAAGATTACAAAATGTCCCTATAACATCCTTGTATTTAGAAAATGATCAATTTGTTTGTTATCAAGGTCTTTGTGAAAGAAAAAAAATTTATATTATCGCTTGGTTCATTTTTATGGATGAATTGATGTCACATTATGGGGATATTAAGAGAAATACATTCTTTAGTAAATTGATAAATCTTCATCAAAAAGGTCCAATTACATAACACATTCAATAATTCCAAAAGCTTAGTCTGAGGGTAAAGAACATTCCTAAGGATAATTTGTTATATATCTTTATGGGAACTTTAAAGGAGAATATCCAACATGAGGTGCATCTCTTCGAACCTAAATCCATAGAGAAACTTTCAATATGGAAAGGAAAGTGTAAAACAAAAATATGGTTACTAGAAGGGTGGCCATTAATAAGTTTGACACATCAATAAATGGATGAAAGAATATAAAAGGAACTATGTCTCAATTGTGACAACAAGTACAATAAAGGGCATAAATGCAGTGAGAAGAAACTATTCTATATTGACTATGAATATAAAGAAGATCAATAATTGGAACCATCATAAGGGACAGATCTATAAGAGTCTAGTCCAATAATATCTTTTCATGCATTGGTTGGAATCAATACTCCAAAAACCTTGAATATATAAGGATACATCAAAAAGAAAAGTGTAACAATATTGATTGATTCTTGTAGCACCCATAATTTCATCAATTACAAATGATCAAAATACACCAATTACTTTGTATACCCCACACCAGATTTTCAAGTAATTATTGCATATGTAGGTACCATAAATTGTTATGTGAAGTTCCATAGTATGAAGCTCGACATGTAGGAGTATTTTTGGATAGTCCCATGATTTCCATCCAAATGGGTGGTGTTGATGTTGTGTTAGGGGTCCAATGGTTATAATCATTGGTAACAATGTCCCTTTGTTTTCAATATATTTCCATGATATTTTCCTTAGATCGTAAGAAAATTGAGCTTATAGGTATCCAAGGGAAACCCTCTAAGGTGATAATATCTAATAGCATGACAAAATTAATAAAAAATGGACACTAGGGTGTAATTGCACAATTATGCTCACTTGATGTTCAAACATCTACATCCTCTACTCCATTATATCTCCAAATAGTTATAAACAATAATTCCAAGGTATTTGGGGAAATTCCTAAGGGTCTTCTACCTGCTCGAGATCATGCCCATGTTATTCATTTCAAACTAGGAAGTGTACCACCTAACATTATGCCTTATAGGTGTTCATATGCATAGAAGAGTGAGATTGAGCATATGATGCAAAAAATGTTAGAGGTAGGCATCATTCAAACTATCCAAAGTTATTTCTCTTCACGAGTGGTGATGGTTACAAAAAAGGATGGTTCATGGTGTATGTTTCCAGATTATAGACAACTCAACAAATTACCATCAAAGTTAAGTTTTCTATTCATGTCATTGATTAATTATTAGAGGAATTGCATGGAGAAAAATTCTTTACTAAGTTGGATCTTCGTTTGGGATATCATCATATCAGAATGAGGGAGGAAGACATTCCCAAAACAAATTTTAGAACACATGAAGGTAATTATGAGTTTTTGGTTATGCCATTTGGACTTACTAATGCACCTTCAACATTTCAAAGATTCATTAATTCTATTTTCAAGACCTTCCTTAGAAAAGTTGTGCTAGTATTTTTTGATGACATATTAATCTACAAAACGTCTTGGGAAGAACATGTAAAACATGTTGATAGAGTATTACAACTATTGGAAGAGCAACCACTTTATGAAAATCCTTCCAAGTGTGCCTTTGAGTTTCAAGAAGTAGAATATTTGGTTCATACTGTATCTCATGAAGGTATAAAACTGGACCCTAAAAAAATTAAAGCTATGATGGAATTACCAATTCCCAAAACTTTGAAGAAACTTAGAGGATTCTTAGGATTGACAGGATATTACAACTATTTTTTCAAGAACTATGGTCAAATAGTAGAACCTCTAACAACATTATTAAAGAAAGAAGCATTTTATTGGACTGAAGAAACAACCAAATATTTTGAAAAAATTAAGGAGGCTATGTGTACAACTCATGTCCTGGCCACACCTAACTTTACAAAAAACATTATAATGGAATTTTATACCTCAGACTATGGAATAGGTGCAATTTTAATGCAATAAGGAAGGATCTTTGAAAGAAGTCAACTTAAAGGAAAAAAATTACTCAGACCCATTGATGAAAAATAAATGTTTCCCATACTGCATGCAGTTGAAAAATGGTGCCCTAACATAATAGGAAGACACTTGAAGGTAAAAACAAATAATGGTAGTTTGAAGTACTTATTGGAGAAACTGTTATCTTTATAAGAGAAACAAAAATGGGTTACAAAGATAGGTTATGAATTTGAAATTATATACAAAAAAGGAAAACATAATGTTGTGGTATATTCCCTCTCAAGGAAAGAAGAAGAAATACAAGGTTCATTATGTGTTATTTCTATTCCATGATTTGATTCAGTGGAAGAGGTAAGAATTGAATGGAAGAAAGATCAAGAGGTATGCAATATAATTAAAAAACTACAAGAGGAACCTATTTAATTAGATAATTTTGTATGTAATAATCATTTTTTATGGTACCATGATCACCTATATTTATGTAAGAATTCCCAACTCAATCAAAAGGTCCTTCTGGAATTGCACACTTCTCCTATAGGAGGAAATTTAGGATTTCTGAAAATGTACCACGAGATCAAGTAGGATTTTTTCTAGGAAGGTCTTAAAACTGATATTCAAAATTTTGTGATTGAGTGTTTGGTATACCAACAAAATAAGGAAGAGACAATCAATATGTTGGGTATTTTACATCTATTACTATACCAAGTCAACATTGGGAAGAAGTTTTGATGTATTTTATTATAGGTTTACCCAAAACCGAGGGAAATACAGTCATCATGGTAGTAGTGGATCGACTGACAAAGTATGTCCATTTTTTGTCTCTTTCTCATCCTTTTAAAGAAATTACATTAGCCAGAACATTCATGGAAACAGATCAAAAGCTACATGGAGCCTCCAATATTATTTTAAGTTACAGAGATCCAATTTTCACTAGAAAGTTTCCAACCAAATTATATTCTTGTTTGGGTATTCAATTGGCTCACAAATCATATTACCATCCTCAATCTGATGGGAAAATTGATATTTTGGATAAATGTGTAGGAGGGTATATTTGTTACTTTTAATATGATAAACAAACACAATGGGTCAAGTGGTTTCCCTTGGCATAATGGTGGTACAACACATCCTTCTATACTTCATCAAACATATCCCCATTTATAGCACTTTATGGATATGATCCTCCATCCATTACATCACCCTAGAAAGGGAATACAAAGGTTAGATCAGTGGAGGACAACATAGGCAACCAACACAAGGTTGTAAAACTATTGAAGTACAACTTGGTTATGGCACAAAATAGGATGAAACAACAAGTATATCAACAACACAGTGAAAGGGATTTTGAAGTGGGGGATTGGGTTTTTTTGAGGCTACAACCATATAAACAGATGTCCCTTAAGCAAAAAAACAAGGATAATAAATTAGCACCCAAATATTATGGCCCCTATAAGTTTTTTCAAAGGATTGGAAGTATGGATTACAAATTGGATTTGCCTCCATCTTCATGTGGACATTTAGTCTTCCATGTTTTTTTCTTAAAGAAGGCAATCAACAATAATATTCCAATCCAAACTATTTTACGAGAGATTAATGAAGAAGGGAAAACCATAATAGAACCCTAAAAAATATTTGAAACAAGGATTAAGTAGCTTAGAGATCAAGCAATCAAATAGTACCTCATAAAATGGAAGAAACTACCAGTGGAAGAGGAAACATGGGAAGATGAGTTCTTCATGCAGAAACACCCGCAGTTAGTCAAGTGTTGAGAAAAAACCTTGTTTGAAGGGGAGGGGCATGTTAATACCTAGACAAAGACCCATGTTATGTATAAACAAATTATTAACCCATAGATATTGAATTATTACATGTATAATGTTATATTTGTATGTCGGCTAGAACCCTTCATTGTACCCTTTCATTATAATTTTACCCTTTGTCTCATATACATATAAACCATGGAGACCTAGTCTTAGGGTGAATTTATCTCATCCCATATTGTATTCTAAATTGGATATATTTTACAAGGAGGTTTCCCCATCAAAGTGGATTGTATTCATTGACTTACTATCATTTTTAAGGCCTTGGATCATAAAATTGTACCTCAGTTAGACTAGTGGACTCAAGTCTTGAATGACAATTTTGTAATCATCACCAAGTGTTGCATGCTCACCTTGGAATCATCACTAGGAGGGTGTAATTCACATGCATGAGACTAGTAGAGCACTACACATGTGCATGCATGAGATTCTCTCCACTCCACTTGTGTGAGATAGTTAACTAATGATTGAATGGTTGGTTAACTAGGACTAGGTGGAATTTCACTTAGGTTTATGTCAGTGTATGCCCACATATCTTTAGAAGAATACCATGGCACATTATTTTGTCCACGTAGAGTATATCACATGCAATTGTTCCACTCAGTCATTGTGGAATACAATTATTTTCATTCTCTCTTATATTCTTCTCTCAAACTTTGCAAGTTTGTTGTTCATTGTTGCTAGTTGGATTCTCTATGCAGGTTCCAATCCAATTTCATAGATATTGGGATTGTCAAATTGAATTGACGATTGCATGTTATAGTTGAATTTTGTTGCTAATAATAATAAATTTTCACTATGTTACATAATCACTAATCTACAATTCTCTTGAACTATCTTTGACGCCTCTTTCCTTATGTGAATTCCATTTAGTGGTGCAATCCACATGAAATGTGCATATTTCTAGTTAGAAACACATGCACACAGTCAAAATGGCCCACATATTAAACATAGAAGTAGGAGCTTATTGGTTGGGGAAATTTGCTACTCACCCTTATGAGAAAATGATATATTGATGTGTTATCCTTGTCACTTTAGCCAAGTTATTGTTTCCTTCACTTGAACCTAAATTTCTTCTATCTAGGTACCAATTTTTGAATTTTGAAGAGTGTTGAGTGGTCCTCACATGCTGATCATGAAACCAAGAAAGTGTTTTCCTTATGAATTGAGAATTGATCTCTAACATTGAATTTTTATTTATTTACACAGTCACATGGGATAAGTATCTATATAAATCAAAATGAATGTCATGGAAAAAAAACATAGTTGTGTGTAAACCAATGACTAGATATCTCCCTATGTTAGTGTTGATCTCTTTTCCTATTAAGGAAAATATTCAACCTCCTAGGATCTTATTGAAAGACAATTACGATGAAAATATCTCTATGGACAGGATAAAACCACAATTGATGGAATGCCACCCATAAATCAAATCTAACATCAAATATTCTATATAAATGAAATGATGACAAGAGAAGGCTAGAATCCTACCTCGTCCAGACATTCAAATAAGACCATCATTGAGCACATGACTCAAAGATTTATACTTGTAACTTGTCCTCAACAACCAAGATATGAAAGCATTTGGTGATGATGTATAATGTTAGCATACAAATTAACATAATCCATTAACATACATAACAAATATGCCCATGGAATGTAATTCAAATATTTGCAAGATATCAATTGGATGAGAAAAGAGTATTTCTATTAATGTAATCAAGATAAGTACATAGGCGACAAAATTCTGTAATGACACATATCGGAACTGAGAAACTAAGTCCCTCCAGATGGGCCTCCACCACTTCAATCCTTGGCAAAGGAAAGCTCATAAGTAGGATTCAATGAAGTTCTCCATCACAAGATAGGAAGAGCTTGGGGGTTGAACACAAGAAGTTCAGACTTTCAAAGACAAAGGGATGCAGACTCAATATGAAGTGAAATTTCTCCATAGTATCTTTGCTCTTAATTTATAGCCTCAAAATGGAATTGAAGGGTCAAATCAGAGTGTTTCAAGTTTATTTAAGTTCAAGGATCATGGATCATGGATCATGTGACATTGCATGGAAACCTGACATATTTGTTAATTTTTTAGCACCAAAATTGATGTACGGGAGATATAGTGGAACAACCTGTGTATACATGAGTTGTCTAACTAGTAGGTTGCATATATGGACAAAAATATGTATTTTTAGCTTTGTAGTGAAAAAAAAGGGGAATTTAAGTCTGCATATGGAAATGGAAGGGCATCCAAGAAATATGCATTGAGTGAGGAAAAATTTCCTGTAACATATGCCCCCTAATATGTGAGGTCAGAGGAGTATCTGTGATGGAAAAATATATATTATAAGTCCCAGAAGTGGAGTAATGAAGAATCGGTTGGAAGTACTAGTTACTCATGAGAATATTATAATCCATAATGACTTTGTACACATGGTTGCCAATCTAAATTACATTGTAGATCCATGTGGATATATATCAAATAGTTGTTCATGACCATGAATAGGAAATAAAAAGTGGACATATGCCATAGGTTTTCATAGTCACGAACAAGACACACTGGAGTCTAGTCTCAAAATCAACCGAAGATATCTGTATATAATGGAGTACAATTTGATCTTCCATGATCATTGAATTCATATAGAGACTGGTCTGATGAAAGACAACATCAAATATGGGGTGTTTCCAGTATGAAATGGATGTCTTATATACTATCCATTGAAGGTGCAAGTCTACATTACATGAATAGAGGAGTTGAATTCGAACACAATGAGACTTTGTTTGATTACTGGTCATTAAGGTATACTATTAATAAACATGAGACAACCCACTGATAATGAAAGTAGGTCTCAAGGAATGAAGTACATTTGATACGTGTGAATAAGGGTGTTGAGGTAAAATACTTGAAGAATCCATTGATCAAGAGACATTGATGTATTCCCATCTGTCAATGGCAAGAGAAAATGCCACTAATGACTGCATGCCTCTAGGTAGTCATAGGACTCTAGGTATCATTTCCAGAATAGATGAGCTAAAATCGATGGAAGGAGACCCGTTGAAAGGAGAGCATTAAGGCATCTCTCATCATCCAACACAATGTGAAAAGAAATAGCTTGATAACTAGGAGGTGCTCAGGCAAATAAGATGTTCATGAACCAACGACCATGTGCATCTCTCGCATGCACCAGATGCAAATAGTACACTAAATATACCCTTTGAATATAAACCAATATTGAAAAATAATGACAAAGGAAAGGAAACCACCAATAGGGCTAATGGAATCCAAGACACTGCACGAATCCCAATGAGTGAATATATTTCTTGCTGTCAAACACAAGGGAAATCCCCTAGTCAGTGACCGATTAGGAAATTTCATAGGTTGGGTTCACGTTTACCTACCAATGATGAAACTATGCCCAGGGTGCAAGGTAGGACAAAAACTTCATGTGATTCTGAGATACGCTGAGGGTATGGCCGACATGCAAAGTCAAGATTTTTGAGGAATGGCTGACACAACCTTTAAACTTCCTTTGAACAAGAGCATGAGACATATATATAGCTCAGAAAGAATAGTCTAAAAATGATCATTGAAAAAATATTGTGACGCATGAGGCATCGACAAACTCTCCATAAGGACTAGAATAATAACCAGTCAAAGGAGTACACTCCAAGTAATGCACTTAGATTCCTAAGGTCATGATAAGATCAAACCTTGGATGAAATTGGACTCAACAATTTTTTCTATGTTCAAAGGAGACATGACTGTTGTTGATAGTAGATAATATTATTTTCTGGCCCATCCATCTTTTGGTTTTTCATAGGCAAATAAATGCTATGATACATGAGAGGAAATGAGTGTTGCGAGTAATAAACTTGTTCCAAGTAGTGGAATATACCTATGCTCAATGAAAGGGAACAAATGAAAGGAAAGGACGCTTGAGGGGTTGTTTCCTCTATGGATAAAGGGTGTCAAGCTGAAAAGGATATATGGAAGGAATTGCTTGGCTAGTTATGAGAATTGATGAGGCAAGAGGCTTATAAAAATAAAGTGAGAGATGATAATAGGATCAACAATGAAAGTAGTATAATGGAATGAAATTACAAATTAACTCAAAAAATTCCTTTTTCATAGATTTAGTCCCTTAGGAACGAAAAAGTATAAAACTATACCTAGGAAAACTCTTCTAGCCAATGGCAACTGGAGTATTCCTTTTTTTTAAATAGTCTACTCGGTCTAGAAAAGGGTTAAAATTGTACCAAATAGACATCCTTTTAAAACCATTTAATGAATGTGAAAGAGACAAGTTCACTCGACAATCTTTTCATTTTTTTGGGAGTCATAAAAAAGATTAACCAAGATTCAGGGGGACTCCCATATGTAGTAGTTAGAATGATCTTGAGTAAGAAAATGGGATTCAAGCATAAAGTCATATTGGGACTATAAGGGAATCTCGGTCCTATGGAATAACATTTGTGTTATCACCTATTATGTTCCTCAAAGTTTCATCTCTTTTCTCCATTTAAATTTCTTTTTGTATAAGCTATAAATCCTCATCATTAGGTTGTTAAAGGTGAAAAATATTTATTATGGGAGAAAAAATATGTTATATTGAGAGAAATGAGGAATACTTAGTCTTGTAAAAGGGGAAACGAAGAATTTTTCACATTTTTGTAGGATTGTCCTATGACATAATTTAAAGTTTTAAATATTTTCATCATAATCATACGTCATGTCTCACTTATGTCTCATGATTACAATAGTTAGATAACGACTCTCAAGTCGTTGTCATCCAAAATATTCCAAAGGACAGATTATGCAGAGCACTACATGAACTTCCACTTGTCCCTATGTTTTATCATCACGCATGTTGCTGAAGGATTTTGAAGACGTGGATCATCCTACCTGGAAGAATGAAAGACTCAAGGAAATTGTTAAGTACCCAACCTATATCACAACATGCTAAGGTGGCAGTACTTTCACTTGTTCGTATCTGTTACCCAAGACGTCATGCAGATGGGTTTTTTCAAAAACAGTTGGTTTTACTTGGCGTTTTATTTGTTTCTATAAGATTCAAATTGCAACTGTTGAATTTAAAAATCCTCCTTATAGCCAACAAATCCTGTATCTATCTTCACATAGCAGACATATCCCACTCCTATACCAAAGAGTCTAGTTTTATGGTCATGACAATAGAATGGCTAAAATTGGACATGTGAACATAAAGGAGCCTAAAGGACCTGAGATCATGAAGGCATACGAGAACAACATACATATCTTTGACCAGGCTAGCTGTATATGTTTTGCATGAAATTAGATGGTTATCGGTATGGTGTAGCTTGTTCTTTTGTTGAAATATTGGAGGGATAGAGGGTTTGGATTGAAAATCTAATTATGTAGGTTACAAAAGAGTCAATAGCATCCGTCTTTAATCTCCCTTCTAATGGTGAAAAATGGTTCAAAAACAAATTAATCATAGGAGGGGATGTCAATCAATTCTTGAAACCAGAGCACAAAGATCCCAATTGGGCCAAGGGTATTCCTAGGGATTGGATAGTTGATCAATGGATGTAGGAATTATTGATTCTCAAGTGTTATATCACGTGTGAAGGGAATTATTCCATTGTTTTCATGTTTCATTTATGATTCCTCTTTCATTTTTCATGTATTAAAAGGATGATATTGCGATATTATTTCTTGAGGGACTTGAATAAAATGGCCATGAAGATTCAATAAAATCCCAAGACACCTCCACATGGTATCTATCATAAAGGGTTCATTAAGGTACTTGTTAAAGTAGAGTTGGAGAAATAACAGAGGACATGGGATCAATTCTTGATCCGGTCAGGGTTTAAAATAGAAGTTCATCCTCCTTCCCAAAATCCAACTGATAAATCTATTGAACCAATGCCAAGATCATCATCAAGCATAAGTCCACCTGTTGTTTCAAGTAAGAATAAAAGGAAGATCAGTCTGGAGACTTTATATGAATGAGTTGAGAATAATCCAATCAGTTTGCAAATAGGTGAAGGATTTTCTCATGTGTTGGGTGGAGGTAGGCATCTTTTCCCTCATGCACAAAAAATTTATATCAAAAAGAGTAAAAGGTTATAAGAACCTATGATCTTGGATGAAATTGAAGAACGTAAAACAATAGAGTTACCTACAAACCCTATACATGTTGAAGAACCTATTCCTAAGATTGTTCCTCCTAGTTCTAGTTCTTTCGAAGATGATGTTGATAGATATAAAATTCTGGTAAGGAAAAGGAGTACCAGGCCACAAAAAAAATTCAAATTGAACTCTAAAGCCATGTACAACCCTACAATCAAAGATAAGTTCATAGTAATTGATGAAGAGCCTACATACCCTAATGTAAAGCCATCAGCAAGCAATACGGTTTATAAAATCAGAGATGAGAAGAAGAAACTAAAGGAAGAGGAT
>SNQJ01S0127359.1:0-15187 GCA_010110895.2 Picea sitchensis | reverse complement strand
AAAAAAAAGTAAACAGAGCAAGAAGGGCCTAAATATTTTGACCAGATATGAATATGTTAATCCAAGGAGAATGATAACTCATTCTTAAGTGAAGCAAACAAGAGGTAACAATTTGTATCTATTATCTGAGGAAGCTAAATCTGTTTTCCATGGAGAAGTTTCAATTTGAGATCCTAAGTGTTTATGCAAAAACCTAATTTTTGACTTATAATGATGGATGTTAGATAAAATCCTTTTTGTTTTCATGAGCTCGAGGTAGTATCTTCTTTTGAGTAACGATTGGTTGTAAGATGGGAAATAAAAGGCATAAAGGATATTAAGATCAGGTTTTAAAAGAGTGCTACAGGAAGTTCCCGCAACACTCTTCACAGGAAAAATAGGGGCACTACAGGAACACCTGTAGCAGTTGATTTTGCAAAAGAAAGAACAAAATTTCATTTTTGTGATGGAAATAACAGATGATGAGGGTAATATTTTGTGGAATCTAAAGAGATAATATAATATCCCTTTAAAAGTCAAATTACAACCTCTTTTTGGTGGATGACAATACATATTAGTCAGTTGTTATTGTCAAGTGTTGCAAACAGGGGAATGACAAAGGATCAAATGGATGACAGAGGATCACGTGGATCTCATGAAGGATGCAGTGTACAAGCTAGGTGTAATCAATTTAAAAAGGAACTATCTTTATGCAAAGTTGTTGCCTAGATTATAGGATCTAAGTTTTAACTGTTTTATATTTCTATCTATCAATAGATATAGGTAAAATTCTCCCTCATGGTCTATAGGAGTTAGTTTGAGATATCCCTAGATATCAAATTGATCATAAATGTTTGAAACTGATGTAAAACTCTATATATTTGATGAAGTAGAAGAAGGAAGGGTTAAATCCCTATTTTGGATGGATATTGCATATCTAAAGTATGTTTTTATCCATCTTTCATATGTAAAGACTTCAACTGCTAATGAAGTTAATGGTTAGTTTATATTCTTTCTACGTTTATCACCCTCATGTTCCCTTATGAAACACTTTTATGATGTTATATGAGCTTATGCCAAATGCTTTTGTGCTGAGGAGGTTTCTTTAAAGGAGTTTTAGTAATCTTTGCCACATTGGTGTTTCTTATCCTTAAATCTTATTTGGAATGATTTCTAGACAAAGGTTTATTCTTATACTATATAAGGACATTAAAAATAAGTTTTTTTATTGGTGGATTTATCGGTTTTTTTTTTCCCCTTCTCTCAAATCACTTCACCTAAAATATTAAGTTTCAAGCCATTAGTTTTATTTACCTGACTTGTTGCAGCTAGGTAAGTGATCTTAACAAATCAGATCATTATTCCATTTCAAACCAAGCAAGGATTTATCCATATTAAAACCCCTATCAAACATTTTGAAGCAAGATGTGCTAGGATTAACTCAATGAAAGTATTGAGTTGACTTCTACCGCTAACATATTTTGGTGTCCTTTTCGAGGATGAAATGATGGAATTTTCCTTGGGTAGAATGAATTTTTTTTATAGATCTAGTTGTAGATGGTGAAACTATAAATAGGCACAAGTTGAGTGCAATATATTTTCACCTGGTGAATCCACATAAGACACTATGGCTCCAAAGAGAAAGGGGAATAGAGCACATCCAAAATCTCCTAGTGTTCCTATTGTTTCAGACCCTGCAAAATTCCTAAAACATTCTAAATTCCTTCACAAATCAATGTCTGATAAGTTGTTAATTTTACCTCCTTTTGAAGAATCTTCCTCGAGGAAAGAAGAATTTGTTGAACCCAAATTGTTTTACACACCCTATCCCAAGAGTAGATATAATTCTGAGGAAAAACTTTAGTTCCTTGAAGGAGAAGAGTACATTCCCTTAGAAAATATCCCAATCCTTGAATAAATTCAAGAAAACAAACCCAATCTTAGCCTTCAAGTTAATATACTTGTTGCTGAAACAATTTCTAAAGAAATTCTCCAGTATTCTCCAAAGATTGAATTGCTGAATATCCTGAAGCCCTCATCACCACAATCACCACATATAAATAATCCTTTCGGTTGTCAAACCATCGCAGGTGCAGCACCACCCAATCCAATGAATGCTATCAGGGCTACAATATATGCACCTTTAGTATTGCCAACTAATCTCCATCCTCTCCCAGGAAATGATTACATGAAGTACCTTCCAAGGTTTGGCAATGAAGGGGAAACAACTACAGAGGAACATTTGATAGGTTTTTATTCCTTTGTTGACAATTTTCAAGTGTATTATGATGATGTATGGATGAGGATTTTTGTCCAAATTTTAGATGGATAAGTGAGGAAGTGGTTTAGGAACTTAAAAGATAACTCCATTACTACTTTCATAGACCTTGATGCTAGCTTCTTGAGAAAGTGGGGAGACAAGAAAGATGACTTGTATTACATGATAGAATTCAACAATCTTCGAAGAAAAAATGGTGAATTTGTCTCTGAATTATCTCAGATATTTAATCGGATGTACCAAAATATACCAAATGATATTATACCAACCAAAATATTAGAAAAGGTCACTTATTCTAATGCCTTTGATGTTGATTTTTGTTTTCTACTAAGGGAAAGAAGATCAACCACTTTTGTTGATATGCAAGATTCAACTCTAGAATTTGAATCCGATATTCTAGCATCAGAACAATTCAAGAAGAGGTTAGATAAGGGAAATCTAAATGAATAATATAATTCCTCTTCATCAAATACAAAAAATCAGAAGATTTCCTTGGAGGACATGTCAAGAAAGATGGAGGAAATGTCATCTGAGTTGTCTAAACTCAGATTGGAAAAACAGATATGGAATACACATCAGGAAGGAAATCAAAATACAAATAAATATATAAGACATTATAACCCTCAGATCATGTAGAGGGATAAGAATAAAAATGATGATCATAAAATCCAGACAACCCTGCAGAACAATTATATTGAGGAAAATCAAGAAGCTGAAGAGGTAGATGAATATTTGTATATTCATTTGTTCATAGATGATATTTCTCTTAGTCACCTAAAACATAATGAATATGAATATTCATTGAATGTATAGGTTGGGAAAGGTATAGATAATCTTCTTTGTAACATAGATCGGTAGGGGTACAATCTTAGATCCAAATCAGCTCCTGCTAAATATTCTCCTCAAAAAGACAAATCTGCTCCTTATAAACCTACTCCTAAAAAAGATAAATATGCTACCCCAACAGTACAGATAGGTAGAAAAAATATTGAAAGGAAGCAAGTACAACCAACTATGAAAATATCATCCCTAGAAGTAGATAAGTTCTCATATCTCCTTTCAGTCTAGAACATGAGATAAGTAAGATCAAAATTCTTATTCCTTTGATTGAATTGGTTTAAACTAATTCTTATAGGAGTCATATTTTGAAATGGTTACAACCTTATTTTGTCATAGATCCTATTACTGATGTGATTAATATCCAATATGAAAAACCCACTATTGTCTTAGGGCCAATTGTAGAAGAGAGGGATGACTCCACTCCCCCTTTTATGTCTCATTAAACATTCATGACAAAATCTTTCATAACTGCCTATTAGATTCAAGAGCCTCCCATAATCTTATGTCAAAGGTTGTCATGGAAGAATTGGGGTTAGAAATCACCAAAGCATACCATCATCTCTTTTCTTTTGATTCCAAAAAATTCAAATGCTTAGGGGTTATTAAATACCTAGTTGTTTGATTATCTCAAATCCAAACCAAAAGTTTAGTCATCGATATTGTTGTGGTTGATATCCCTCCTAGGTTTGGTATGTTGTTGTCCAGATATTGGTGTAAGAATATTGGGGGATCTATTCAAATGGATCTCTCTTATGCCACCATACCTATTTTTGGAGGGGATTTTAGAAGAATTTATCATGAATCTCGATTGAAATATATTATCAATGAGAGTGACAATTATATAAATCATCCTATCTATGTAGTTGATGTGGACTTGGGATCCTCTATATTTCATATTGATAATGTTGTCCAACAGTCTTTGCCTTTGACTAAACCAACTGTTGTTCCACAATATTATAATAATCAAAATCTATTGTGGAAATTATACTTTGATGGAGCCTCATCTAGAGAAGGCACAAGGGTAGGTGTAGTGTTGATTTCTCCTGAAAATGAAGTCATTACCCTATCTTACAAGTTAGAATTCGATACAACAAATAACATTGCAGAGTATGAGGCATTGTTATTAGGTATCAAGGTAGCTAAAGAAATGAAAATTCATCATCTGAAGGTGCATGGGGATTTTGAACCCATTGTACAATAGGTTAGAGATGCATATCAGAGAAAGAAAACTTGGTTGAAAGAATACATAAATGAGGTATGGGACATCATTGAAGCCTTTTTTCTATATTTTAACATTATATATATTCCAAGAAATTAGAATGAGAAGGATGATTCAATGGTCCTGGAAACAAGTACTTTTAAACCTCCTTTACCCCCAAATATGAAATATGAAGTAGATGTTAGGTACATGCCTTCTATTCCAGACAATGTCAAGTATTGGAGAGTATTTGAGGAAGATTTTGAAATCAAAAGGTTCATTGAAGATGTAGATGATTTTTGTTCAATACATGTCGATCAATATGAGGATTTGGATGAGGGTAACCATAATTTGAATTTTCATAATATTATTGTTGGAAATAAGATCTTGCAATTTCGTACTAATAATATCCCAAAAGATCTGGTACCTCTTGAAAGAATTTTTTATCATAATGATGTTCTTGTGAGGCCCCTTGATCTAGAAAAAGAACCAGATGTAATTGATTGCAATCTTGGGACTGCTACAAATCCCAAGCATGTTAAATTATCAAAATTCCTATCAGCAAAATACTGAGCTAAATATGAGGAACTTTTGAAAGAGTTCATTGATATGTTTTCATGGAAATATGAATATCTTAGGACCTTTGATGAAACTATCATTCAACACAAGATACCTATGAAAGAGAATGTAAAACCTTTTAAATAGAAATTAAGGAAGATTAATCCTCTTTTATTACATATTATGGAGAAGGAAGTCAAGAAACTTTTAGATGATAAGATCATTGTACCCTTGAGGTATTCTGACTGGATATAAAATCTGGTGCCAGTGAGAAAAAAGAATGGTGAAATCAGACTCTGTTTCGATTTCAGAAATTTGAACAGTTGTTCCCAGAAAGACATATATTCATTTCCCAAAATGGAACACATATTGCAGAGGGTGGTAAGATCTAGTAGGTTGTCTATGATTGATGGTTTCTCTAGATACAATGAGGTAGCTATTCATCCAGATGATATGGATAAGACTTGTTTTACAACACCTTGGGGTACTTTTATGTATGCGTGAATGCCTTTTGGTTTGATGAATGTTGGGGCCACTTTTCAGCGAGCCATGGATATCACCTTCATGGGAGAGAAGGATAAGTTTGTTTTCATATATTTGGATGAAATTAATGTATTCTCTAACTCTGATGAGGAGCATCTATGTCATTTGAGACAAGTATTTTTGAAGTGCAGAAGGTGTGTTCTTTCTTTAAATCCAAAAAAGTCTCATTTTTCTTTAGAACAAGGGAAATTTCTAGGTCATATTGTTTGTTTTGATGGAGTTAAAATTGATCCTGCTAGAGTGATAGCCATTCAAAAGATTTTTATCCCTAGAACTAAGAAGGAAATCCAGTATTTCCTTGGGAAGATAAACTTTCTCAGAAGGTTTATTCCCAACTTTGTTGAATTAGTCAAACACATAACTGGCTTGTTGAAGAAAGGCAATGAGATCAAATGGAGAACATAAGCTAAAGATTCTTTCCAATCTATTAAGCAGGCTATTTCAGATGCACCTGTTTTAATTTGCCCAAATTTTGAAAAAGAGTTCCTGATTTTTTCTTTTTCATCTCAAGATACTTTAGTAGCTTCCCTTTTATAGAGAAATTCTGAGGGTTTTGAACAACCCATTGCCTTTTTCAGCAGGGCACTTTGGGATGTTGAGTTAAAATACGATATCATGGAGAAGTGGGATTTTTCTTTGGTCAAAGCACTAAAATATTTTAGAGTTTATGTGCTACATTCCAAAATCATTGCATATCTACCATCTAGTGCTATCAAATATATCTTGACTCAGCCAAAACGTTATGGAAAGAGAAGTAAATGGATAGCTAAGTTGCTTGAATATGACATGGAAATCAATCCTACCAAGCTAGTCGAAGGGCAGGGGTTAGCTAAGCTACTAGTTGATTCTAATTACAAATCTTTGGGAGTTCTTTACATCTGTAACAATTCAAGAAATTTAAATCCTCAAAACAACATTTCTCAATTCAATGAAAATATTGTTGAATCAGAATGCTACAAAGATATCCTTTATTTTCTGCAGAATTTCCAAGCTCCTCCAAGAATCGATAAGTCTAAAGTAAGATCCCTGAAATTCAAAGTTGTGAATTATTGTGTGAATAATCAAACTTTGTTTTGAAGGGACCCTTTTGTATTTTTAATGAGATGCCTTGATGAAGAATAAGCATAGAGAGCCACGGCAGAGTCTCATGAAGGATTGTGTGGGGGACATCACTTCTGGAAGTACACTACATATAAGATACTTAGGGTTGCGTATTATTGGCCTAGTCTATTTTCTGATGTCTATGAAAAGGTTAGAGAATGTTAAAAATGCCAAAGGTTTATTAGTAAACAAAATATTAAGTCTTTACCTCTCAAGCATGTAAAAGTGTCTACACTTTTCCAACAGTGGGCTTTGGATTTCATAGGTGAAATTCATCCTCCATCTAGTGGCCAACATAGATGGATTTTGACAACTACAGATTAATTCACGAAGTGGATTGAGGCTATACCTACAAGGAGGGAAATTGATAAGGTAATTATAAGTTTCCTTGAAGAATTTTTTTATCTAGGTTTGGTTTTCCAGAAGTGATCATCACAGATAATGCCACAACTTTTAAATCCACTAACATGGTAAGATATTGTGAGTACTATGGCATCAAGCTTAAGCATTACGTTTCTTATTACCCACAAGGTAATGGCATGGAAGAATCATCCAATAAAAGTATGGTCAAAATCATTAAGAAACTTCTGGAATACAATAAGAGGGCTTGGCATTCAAAGTTGAAATATGCTTTTTGGGCTAACTGTGTTAGCACAAAAAGATAAATTGGAACTTCACCATTTCAGTTAGTATATGGAATGGAAGCAATCTTTCCAGTACAACTTTATTTTCAAGTTGTAAATTTTCTATAGGAAATTGAAGCTGAACCTAATGATGATATTAGAAGGATTTTTCATATTGTAGAATTGCAGCTAGAAAGAGAGAAGATTTTTGTGAAGGCACATCAGCATCAACAGAAGGTTAAAGAGACTTTTGATAGAAAATAAAAAAAAATAAGAGTTTCTACCCAGGGATTTGTTTCCGAAATGGGATTCCTGTAGAGAAGACTGTCATGGGAAGTTTGAAATTATTTGGTTGGGTCCATTAAGGGTGGATAAGGCCTTGGTCAACAACAGTTTCTTATTTCAAAATTTGGAAGGTGAAGAGGATTTTGGTGGCCTAGTAAATGGGCGTTTGCTGAAAAAATTATTTAACTAAATTCGTTGGTGGCTCAAATATCATTGTACATATCAGTGTGGTGTGGTAGTTAGACAATAAGTACTCCATATCCCAATGGAAAAATACTACAACTTATCCTTTTTCAGTTTCTAGTATTAGTTTAATCTTTTAGTTTGATGTGTTTTGAATAAATTTTTCCCAATTTAAGGAGTTGACACAGTTAGAGTCTGTAGAATAAACATGGTAGAAAGCTCAAAGGAATAGAAGGCATGGGTCTACTCAAGGTTCTTGGAGTTTCACAAGAATAAATCCATCCCCCATGGATCCATTGTTATGACCTATTATGTTCTTCAAAGTTTCATCTCTCATCTCTTATTTTCTCCATTTGTTTTTGTATAAGCTATAAATCCTCATCATTAGGTTGTTAAAGGTGAATGTTTTTTATAATGGGGGTCAAAATAGTGTTATATTGAGAGAAATGAGAAACACTTAGTCTTGTAAAAGGGGAAAGGAAGAATTTTTCACATGTTTGTAGGACTATCCTATGACATCATTTAAAGTTTTAAATATTTTCATCAGAATCATACATCATGTCTCACTTATGTCTCATGATGAAAATAGTTATATAACAACTCTCAAGTCGTTTTCATCCAAAATATGCCAAAGGACAGCTTATGTAGAGCGCTATAGGAACTTCCACTTGTCACTATGTTTCCTGATCACGCGTGTTGCTGGAGGAGTTTGAATACATGGATCATCCTACCTAGAAGAATGAAAGACTCAAGGCAGTTTTCGAGTACCCAACTCATATCACAACATGCTAAGGTGGCGGTACTTTCACATGTTAGTATCTGTTACCCAAGATGTCACACTGATGGAGTTTTTCAAAAAAACATCATTTTACCTAGCGTTTTATTTGTTTCTATAATATTCAAATTGCAGTTATTCAATTGAAAATTCCTCCTTATATCCAACAAATCCCATATCTATATCCACATACCAGACATATCCCACTCCTACAAAAAATAATCTAGCCTTTTGTTCGTGACATTAGAATGGGTAAAAGTGGACACATTGACATAAAGGAGCCTGAAGGACCTGATATCATGGAAGCATACAAGAACAACATACATATATTTGACCAGGTTGGCTGGTATATGTTTTGCACCAAATTAGATGGTTATCACTATGGTGTATCTCATTCTTTTTCTGAAGGATTGGATGGACAGAGGGTTCAAATTGAAAATATAATTATGATGGTTAAATAAGAGTCAATAACATCAGCCTGTAATCTCCCTATTGATGGTGAAAAATGGCTCAAAACCAAATTAATCATAGGATCGGATGTCAACCAATTCCTGAAACCAAAGAACATAGATCCTAATTGGGCCAAGTGTATTCCTAGGGACTGGATAGTTGATGAATGGATGGAGGCCTTGTTGATGCTCAAGAGCCATATCACATTTGAATGAGGTTATTCCACTATTTTCCTATTTCATTTATGATTCCTCCTTCATTTTCCAGGGATTAAAAGGACAAGACTTCCATATTATTTCTTGAGGGACTTGAATAAAATGGCCATGAAGATTCAAGCAAATCCCAAGACTCCTTTGCATGGTATCTATCGTCAAGTGTTAATTAAGGTACTTGTTAAAGTAGAGTTGGAGAAATGACAAAGAACATGGGATCAATTATTGATCCATTCAGGGTTTAAAATAGAATTGCATCCTCGTGCCCAAAATTTGACTAATAAAGTTGTTCAACCAATGCCAGGAGCATCATAAATCTTAAGTACACCTGTTTTTTCAAGGAATAATAAAAGGAATATTAGTCTGAAGAATTCAGATGAACGAGTTGAGAATACTCTAATCAGTTTGCAAACAGGTGAAGGATATTCTCGTGCACTGGGTGGAGGTAGGCATCCTTTCCCTCATGCACAAAAGGTTTATATCAGAANGTAAAAGGTTAGAATAACCTATGATCTTTAATGAAATTGAAGAACATGAAACAATAGAGGTACCTGCAAACCCTGTACAAGTTGAAGAACCTATTTCTAATAGTGTTCCTCCTAGTTCTTGTTCTTCTGAAGATGATGTTGATAGATATAAAATTATGGTAAGTAAAAGGAGTACTAGGCCACAAAACAAATTCAGATTGAATTCTAAATCAATGTACAACCCTACAATCAAATATAAGGTCATAGTAATTGATGAAGAGCCTACAAACCCTAATTCAAAGCCATTAACAAGCAAGAAGGTTCCTAAAATTATAGCTGAGAAGAAGAAACTAAAGGAAGAGGATATAACAACAAATAAAAAGGCTCCTACAGGAAAAGACATATTTTCTGCAAGGAAACAAAGAAAAAAGAGTAAACAGAGCAAGAAGGACCCAAATCCTTTAATTAGATCTAAAGATGGTAAACCAAGGAAAATGATAACTCATTCTTAATCAAAGAAAACAAGAGGTAACAATTTGGATCTGTTAGCTGAGGCAGATAAATCCATTTTCCAGGGATAAGTTTCAATTTGATATCCTAAGTGTTTATGCAAAACCCTAATTTTTGACTTATAATGATGGATGTTGGACAAAATCCTTTTTGTTTTCATGATCTTGAGGTAGTATATTCTTTTGAGTAATTATTGGTTGTAAGATGGGAAAGAAAAGGTATGAAGGATATTAAGATCGGTTTTAAAAGAGCACTACAGGAAGTTCCCACAACACTCTTCACAGGAAAAATACGGGTGCTACAAGAACACCTATAGCAATCGATTTTGCAGAAGAAAGCACAAAATTGCATTTTTATGATAGAAAAAATAGATGATGAGGGTATTATTTTTTGGAATCTGAAGAGAGAATATAATATCCCTTTAAAAGTTGAATTACAACCTCTTTTTGGTGGATGAAAATACATACCAGTCACCTATTATTGTCAAGTGTTGCAAACATGTGAATGGCAGAGGATCAGATGGATGACAGAGGATCAGTTGGATATCATGAAGGATGCAGTGTACATGCCATGTGTAATCAAGTCAACAAAGACCTATCTTTATGCAAAGTTGTTTCCTAGATTATAGGATCTAAGTTGTAACTATTTTCTATTTTCTATTTCTATTGTAGGAGTTAGTTTGAGATATCCCTAGATATGAGATTGATCATAAATGTTTGAAACTGATGTAAAACTCTATATATTTTATGAAGTAGAAGAAGAAAGGGTCGAATCCATGTTTTGGATTGATATTACATATCTAAAGTTGTTTTGATCTATATTGCCTATGTAAATACCTCAGTTGCTAATGAAGTTAATGGTTAGTTTGTATTCTTTCAATGTTTATCATCCTCATGTTTTCTTCTGAAAAACTTTGCTAATGTTATACGAGCTTATGAAAAATTCTTTTGTGCTGAGAAGGTTGCTTTAAAGGATTTCTAGTAACCTTTGCCACATTGGTGTTTCGTCTCCTTAAATATTTTTTGGAATGATTTCTAGATAAAGGTTTATTCTTATACTGTATAAGGAAACTAAAAACAAGTTTTTATATTGGTGGATTTACTAGTTTTGTTTTCCCCCTTCTCTCAAATCACTTCACCTAAAATATTAAGTTTCTAGCCATTAGTTTTATTTACCTGAATTATTGCACCTAGGTAAGTGATCTTAGCAAATCAGATCATTATTCCCTTTCAAACCAAGAAATGATTTATCCATCTTAAAACCCCTATTGAACATTTTGAAACAAGGTGTTCTAGGCTTAACTCAATAGTAGTCTTGAGTTGACTTCTAGCGCTAACAATTTGCATGGGCACCAAATGATGAAAAGGGTTCTAACTAGGGTACCCATGTTTGGTAAGTCTCTACCACTTAATAACGACACTTCTAGTATCAGTGAGAAGTTTTTGTGTCTCTAAGAAATGGGTTTATACCTAGGGAATATGAATCATGGTCATAGGACGATGAAAAAATGACAAGCGGGGTGAAAACCTATCCTATATGTCAGTGAAAAAATATAGCTACTGGAGGCAAAAACAGGCGATATGATGTTGAAAATCTATTAAAAACCCTGGACATACCACTTAAAACCAGGTCTTTCAGTACACTATTAGTCCATAAGGCCAAAAATAGAAAACAAAATAGGGTAAAACTATATAAAGTGGGTAAATTTTTTCTTTTAATAGTAAAAATAAGAAATTTTACCATACCATTTGATTTTTTTACCCACATAGTGCTTTTGAGGCCATTTTACCCACAACCTTCCATTGACAATTGTGAGAGCTATGATCAATGGAATCAGAAACTGTCTGGACCAAGTAAGTGTCTGTCCCATTCTCTTACATTTTCATGGATTACATTTTAGATTTAGTCACCTTTTTTTGAGTATTAGAGGTCATTAATTAGAAACTAGGTTGTACGCGGGTGACAGTTTGTCAGGTTGCATACATAACCTCATGTACGTGGTAAAAATGAAGCCTTCTCGCATATAGAAATCCATATATGCGACTATCATAAGGGTAGCTTGTGTACAAGTCCGATTTTTTTTTTTTTAAGTAGGATTAAGTCAAAAATTGGTATTTCCTTTGCAAGATGGTGATTTAATTGAGGGAAAAGGAGCATGAGGATGTGGATGCAACAATATAAAGAGACATAAGGGCCAAAAAATATTTGTAAATATGTGGGATCTATAAATTTTGGGCCATCAAAGGAATGAGGGCTCAACTGATGTTTCTCCAGCTGTTGATAAACTATTTTCTTGCTGAGGAGATATGGTGAACCTTAAGGCACGAGGGGCTGGAGGTGGGATGAATATGGAGGTATACATCACCACCAACTCTGTTGCAAGCACATATAAAGTAGGGAGCCAATTCCCTATCATGGAAATTAAGAATCCAAGTATAAATATTTTCGTGCTTGTACTCACACGGATATCAGGGTCGAATTCATTGCACCAAGAATCGAGGAAAATCATGCTCTATGTGGTGGAATGTTTGAGACCCATTTTTTATGATTGGTGCACCTCATTACTATCCAACATGAAGATCCAGTTGATGGATTGCAAACAAGGAAGAATTAGGAACTTTAGGTTTTCATCCATACTATGTAGTTTTTTATTTGAGAGGGTTCCAGGTTTGATCCCTATAGTAGAGATTACTTCACACAGACTGCGTGATCCAGCCATGTCATGGTGGACTAAGGTAATGAGGAAGATAGGAGTTGGTAGGGTTACAACCCCCTAAAATGATGAGTTCTTTCACTGGTGGCACCGATAGGTCATACCCATAAATGACTATTCATATGGAGGGATCAACTACCAAGGGGACCTTGACATGCCATTTCCACTAGGATATTCCTTTGGACATATCAGTAAGAAATGGTTTTTATATATTTATGTTTGATTTGTTTTTCAATTTTGATAAAGGAAAAATAAAAACGCAAATATTTTTGTATGGTATCAAGTATTAACAGTTGTTTTATTATGCAAACATAGGTCCGCGATGACTAGATGGATTCCCATGACATTGGTGAAGGGATCAAGGATATCATCTTGTAAGAGAGGATGTAGAGAGAGTGCTCTAGAATGTGCAGGAAAACCTATCTCGTTTGACATACATGATTCATATGGTTCAAGTGGAGGATCTTCCATAGGCAATGTAGAGGCAAGTGGTGGGTGTACCCCGTGCGTGGGTGGGACTCTTCTGGTGTCTTGCAAATTCCATAGTCTGCTAACATGACATGCATCCAACACCAAAAAAATAGATTCCATGGTTATGCAATGTACTGGCCATATATGTATTTTGAGGGCATGAGCCCCATTTTTTACTATGACACCATGTTTTTTGGACTTTAAAGGATGAAATATAAAAAAAAATTGGTCTTTGGATTTACTTATATATGTTACAATGGATGAATGTATGAATTTTTTTTCTCTACTTAGTTATGTGACAAATTCCAATATAAAATGTAATTAGCATATGCATCAGATACTTGATTATAACTTCTAGGGATGTGACTATAAGTAATAAAACTATTGTTCAAAAATTCATATCCGTAGGAATCGTCAGAGTAAAGTAGGTGAACTTCTAAATATCGAAGACCACGTGAAATGGCATCGCGTAATATCTCTATAACGACGTTATACTCAACCACATTATTAGTTGATGGCTCCAAATGAATGCCACTTGAAGACACCAGTTGTCCCTCATGTGAATATATAACCCAAGCAATGGAAGCCATGTTCTGCGTATGATGACTGACACCATTTGCAAATCCTAAGTAAACCAAATATTTCATTGGTATCTTCTAACCAAGGGAAAAATCAATAAGAAAGTCGATGATGCCAAGAGAAAAAAGAAAAAGAAAAAAGAAGTATATACATTAAGATACACTAGTATACAAAGGTCACGCCCACGTTTGAGGTCTCAAGCGTAATACCTTTTAAGGTAGAGCCCATTTCTAGGATAATTTAGCACATTCCCCTCATAATATTCTAATTTTTAAGATCCTTTATCTAGGACACATCGCATGATATAAGGACCATGCCACATGGGGTTAAACTTACCTCCCCCTAATGGTTATTTAGTTTGGTCATAAAGTAGAACCAAGTCACCCTCAATGTATTATTGGGGACAAGCAGACTTATCGTACTGGACCTTAACACTTATTTTATTTGCTTCAATAGCCGTAGAGGCATCCTAACATTACTCATCAATGTGCTCTAGGTGTACGATCCATTCTTCGATATCGGTCATGTCAGGTAGGATCTCAATTTCCAACTTAAGGGAGGGGATTTCACATTCAATAGGAAGAATTGACTCCATGCCATGTACTAACTGAAATGGTGAGAAACTGGTGAAAGTATTTACCATGGTTCAGTATTCCCAAAGTGCAGGGTAAAGCATCACATTACATTTAGATTTACTCTAGATGACAATTTTTTGCAAGATGGTATTGAGATATTTATTCACCGCCTCTACTTGTCCATTTTCCTTGGGATAATAAGGGGAAGAATGACCATGTGTAAAACTCAGTTTCGATGCTAAATCTGTCATGATTTCATTCTAGAAGTGAATTCCATGATTGGTGACAATGTATTTTAGGATTTCGAACTAGGCTATAATATGTTTGAAGATAAAAAATGTTGTACTCTTACCATTGGATTTAATGGTAGGCATGGCCTCTTCCCATTTAGTAAAATAATTCATGACCACGATAATATGTTGGTGCCCCCAGTCAAAGATGAGTTGTAGTCCATGAAATACACCCCCCACTTATTGACGGGACCATAGTGACGACTGGGTGAAAAGGGGTTGGGTGTGAACGCATTTTCCAAGTGAACACCTGGAAAGGGTGATACTTCTTGACCTCTTCAACGCAATCTTTAAAAATTGAAGGCCAAAAATAACTGGCTCGCAATATATTTTGGGTTGTTGCAAGCCTAGATAATTGACCACCACATGCCCCACTGTGATATTCATTGAGAATATCTTCAACTTCCTCATGAGTCAAACAATGATGCAAATTATTATCCACCCCTCAATTATACAAGCTGTTGTCGATAATAAGGTAGTTCTTAGCCTGATGACTTATACATCATTGTGTTGGCAAATTTTTAACAGGTAGCGTATGCTTGCCATTGATGGAAAGT
>SNQJ01S0127358.1:16724-35542 GCA_010110895.2 Picea sitchensis | reverse complement strand
TTTTTTAAAATGGTGTTATTTTTCAATTAAAAAAATTGTTTATAGAATATTTTTTCTCCCAATTTTTTTAATGTAAATTTTATTAAAAAAAATACCTCAATTAAATTTTCAAGTAATACCACTTAGGAGCCGATTTTAACTTTTTTTCACTGAGAGTAGTGAGGTGATCTACATCCCAATATGGGGGCGATGTTGTCACATAATGTCATGTAATGTTATGCTACTTGACAGCAAAAAAATAAATAAATAAATAATAAATAACTACATAATGTACATGACAACTTCTAAAAAATTCAATGAACATTAAACTCGAAGCTATAGAGCTTCGAGAGAGATCAAAATTTTTAAGGGGTGTATTTTTTTATCATTTAATATGAAGGAATTAATACATGACATGGAATTAAATAATAATAAAATTTACGCCTTAAGAAATTTGATCCCTCTCAATGCTTGATAGATCTAGGTTTAAGATGGATCTTTTATTTGCAATGGTTTCAATTGCCAAGGCCATAATTTCGATTAAGTTGTAATTTTTACTCCAAAACAAAATGGTGCTACTGGAAGCATAACTTTTCGATTCAAGGATTTATTTTTTGTAAGAGTATCGGTTGTCAAGGTTGTGATTTCAAACAAGTCACAATTTTAATTGCTCTCCATAAAAAGGGTTTTACTAGTAGCGCCACTTTTTGATTTGGGGGTTGATTTTGGTGTTTTTGACCCAAAAATATAGGTTTTTTGGGCTACATTTCTCATTTTGAGGTCACAATTCTCGTTAAGATGGAAACTATTTTAATATGGAATATGATCAATACACTCTACTCGTTTGGGCTATCAATTTTTCTCAACGCGACTATTTTATTAATTTATGCATTTCCTCATTTCCTCTTCTCAATGATTTGATTTCAAATCTTCTTTAAAAACTAAATATTGGGACTCCTTTATAACATAATTATTGTATTTTGTCCCTAACGATGGGTGGAGTGTCCACTCGAAATGTTGGACGTTTAAAAAACTTTTGACACAGTTTATATCCAAAAACATAAATGAGCATGGTTTCCTAGATACATAGTTGCCTTTGGATAAGGCCATCCTATAAGTCATGTCTACAGTCAATCCACCATGGGATGATGAGAATCGCCGATCATCATTTCTTCCTGAAATTGAATTGTTGGTGGGTGACAACAAAATTCTTGATTCGGGACAGAGGGAATTTTCTAGGTCATCCAATGAAATGATAAGCCTTGACTTGTTTGAGTCTAGGATTCCTCTTTCATAACTTGCCACTGAATTCTCCACTTTAGGCCATACCAAAAATGAGCATCTCATACCTTTTTAACGTCTTTATGGGAATCATTTGTAGAAATTTTAATACAAATTATGTATTGTCTGGATTCTCCTGATATAACAATTATATGCCACTGTTAAATACAGAATTGCTTCTACAAATATTCTTATGGAATTTAAAACACGATCGCCAATTTCAATATCAAAAAGAAAGATCAATCACACATAACATAGATGTTTTACCGGGAAAGCATAAAGCTAAAAACCCCACTATCATATAGTATGTATATATCATGGATCATGAAACAATCTCATACAAAACTCTAATCCAAGAGCTCTCAGTACAATATACAATCATCTCACACTGTCATACAAAAATTGGCAAAATGCATGTGCCAATTTACTACATCCAGATAGCCTGCCTCCTCTGCGCAATCCCTGCTAATGGAAATCCTTGCAATGAATGAATTCCTCTTGCCTAGGTTGTGTAATCCTCATGGGCACATCCAATGTGTGTGTGGTTGCATGAGTTCACTCACTAATGTCACAATTGATAGTCAAATTGTCCCTTTCACCTGTTATCTCAATTGGGTCTCCACTGGATCTGACATGCATGTAGTTAACAGTGGTAGATCTTCAGTTGCATGTGAGATCACTAATTGTGAATTAATTAATAATTAATTCATTGATCTATCACTAGTGTAAGTTCATTTACAACTAGTACAACTGAGCTTAACCCACTTAACTGAGTTAAACTACTTTACAACTCACATAACTACACATCCAACTCAGTTACAACTTCGAATCACTCAGTTACAACTAATTCGACTTGCATGTCCCACCAGTCAACCTTTGAACTCGAATTTCCTATAGCTAACTAATTTTCCACTTCAGTTAACTATTTCGAAGTCCTCATTGAGAATAGACTGATATTTATTGTCCAACTATTCTTGAGGGATAATAATAGTCGACATACATCTATAAATAGAATTCGCTCACCATCTATAAATAGAATTTGCTCATCATCTAAAAATAGACTTCCACCTAAAAATAGCTTGAGGCACCATCCTAGTGTAGGTTCATAATTTTCACTAGGATCTTCTTCTTGAATCTCAACACTCCCTCTCAACACGAAAGGGATTATCCTTCACCATGATCCTATCTCTATGGTATTCGAATTTTCTCCTGGTGAGCGCCTTCATCAGAATGGATGCATCCTGATCTTTCGTAGGCATGTAATGAAGCAACATGATCTTCCGCTGCACACAATCTCTGATATGACGATACTGGATATCTATGTGCTTAGATATATCATGAAACACAAGATTAATCGAGAGTTAAATGCAACTCTGATTATCACAATGAATCATTGTCAGATCTAAATGAGAACCAAACAAACCAACCAAGATCTTTCTCATCCAAATAGCCTCACATGCAGCTTGACTCATTTCCATGTATTATGCTTCTGTTGAACTGAGTGCCATGGATATTTGTTTCCTGCTATACCAAGAAACATTTGTAGATTTGATACTAAATATCCCCCCTGATGTGTTATTTATGTTCATTGGGTTGACCACCCAATCTGCATCCGTGAAGCCATGCAACTTCACCTCATCCATCTTTCTATACCATAAGACATACTCAAATTTCCCCCTCGGGTATCTCAGGACATGCTTACCCGCCTTCCAAAATATCTTGGTAGGCTTAACCATCTCTTGACTCAGCTAGTTAACCGCATAGCAAATGTTTGGTCTCGTGTTCACTAGATACATTAGCGAACCCACTAACTGTCGATAGACAGTAGCATCCACTACCTCTACAGAAGTAGCATCCTCTTTCTTCTAGTTTTCTGGAAGAGGAGTATCCATGGGTTTGCAGCCTTCTATGTGAAACTTACCCAGTATCTCCCTTTCATACTTGCTTTGAGACACAAAAATTTCACCATCTCGTTGCCATATTTCCAATCCAAGGAAATAATGAAGGAGGCCCATATCCTTCATCTCGAACTCCTTTGAAAGGTCCTCACATGAGTGTATCAGTAGCTCATCACCATTCAATATTAAATCATCAACATAAAGAACAATGATTAAAATCTTACCCTTGTATATCCATCTTGAACCTACCACTGATTTGTCGACCGGTCTTGGGACAATTTCCCATGCTCTGGTTTTGACAATGGAGTCATACTCCTCCATCATTGCATCAACCCAAGTGGGATCTTGCATTGCTTCCTGAAAGGAAGATGGTTCAATCACAATAGATTTTCTCATGAGAGCCATGTATCCAGTAAATTGATTAGGAGACTATCTATGTCTACTTTGTGACGTAGGGGCTCCTACATTCTGTGCAGAATCTAGTAGTCATCTTCCGTGGTGCGCTTTCTGCCATTTCTAATGGATGGCTCTGCATGAGTGGATTCCTCCACTCCATGAACCTCCTCATGTGGTCGATCCACATCTTGAGACTCATCTTTGGGAACCAACAGTTCCTCCTCTGCATGCAAGTCTATCTCCCTCTCAAACGACAACCTCATGGATTTCCCCTCATCGTATTTTATATTCTGTCGCATAACAGTCATCTTACTGTTAGGAAAATACACACGATAATTATGGGGTTTTTTTCTGTACCCCACAAATATCCCAACTTCAGCAGTCGGCTCCATCTTCTTCATGGCCTTCTTGGTCACATGCACATAAACAGATGAGCCAAAAATCTTAAAATGAGAAACATCAAGTTTCTTACCAGTGAAAGCTTCTTCAAGTGTACTCATGCCAAGTACTCTATGAGGACAACGGTTTTTCACATAAACCACAGTGTTGCATGCTTCCACCCACAAATGCATTGGTAGGCCCTAATTATGCAACATCGCTCATGCTACACCCACGATCATTTTGTTCTTCCTCTCCGCGACCCCATTTTGTTGTGGGTTATGAGGCGCTATGAGTTCTCTTCGAATTCCTTCTTTTCTACAGAAGTATTTGAATTTTTTAGAGATGTATTCTCCACCATTATCTCTCCTCAAAGACTTCACTTGCTTCCCCGACTCTTTCTCCACCAATGCTTTAAACTCACAAAACTTTGAGAATGTTTGATCATTCTTTTGCATGAAGAAGATCTAGCATTTACAAGAAAAGTCATCAACAAAAATAACATAATACTTATGTTTTGTTGTTGAAGCAACCGAGAATAGTCCACACACGTCTGTGTGAATTCTCTCCAGGATCACCGAAGCATGGTTCTCCTTTTCATGAAAGGTGGACTTTACATACTTCCCCATGGTGCAACCCTTACACTGATCTAACTGAGCAAGTGTTCCCATTGGAAGTCTAGTAGATATTTGTTACATTATTTTAAGGGCTCCATGATGAAGATGGCCCAATCGCCTATGCCACAATTTTCCCTCATCCTGGCTCACCACTTTTTCTGTCTTGCCCATCATGGAAGCATATCCATCTACCTCCATCTTGTAGAGATTCTTAACTTGAATCCTTATATTCTTGACTTGACCCATTGTTTTATGTTGCAGGAAAGTTTTTCCATCGTTGAAAACAACATCATAGCCTCTATCCTCCAACATTGTGACTGAGACCAAGTTTTTCTTCAGACCTGGAACATGCATAACATATTTCAATTGAAATGGTTTACCTGACTCCCTCTTAAAGGTAATGGTACCAATTCTAGTTGCACTGTATTGTCCATCGTCTCCCATCTCTATTTGCATTTTGAGATCTCTCTCCTCCAAGTCACTGAAAATCTCCTTATCTCCCGTCATGTGGAAGGAAGCACCACTATCCAAATACCACATTGATCCCAATGCACTTGACGCCATGCATGAGATCAAGGATAAGTCAAGTTCAAATTGTGAGGCAAGGGCCTCACCAGCTGCAGCTCCAGCAGCCTTCTTGTTCTTCTTCCTCTGTGGACAGTTAGTAGCGAGATGCCCATGTTCGTGACAGTGAAAACACTTCACTTTGGACAAATCCAACTTCTTGCCTTTAGACTCAGATTTTGAATGGAATTTATTCCCCTTCCCTTTCCTTGCATTGGAAACCAAAGCACAATCCTCTTCATCATCATGATTTGATGAAGAGCCATCTCTGGTGTTCCACCTGAACTCCTCCTGCATCAAATCCGACCATAGTCGTTCCTAATCTGGCAATTTTTCCCTTCCATTGACAGAGTCTTGATAACTGTGCCAATTTTGGGAAGTCCTAGGAGATCCAATCTCACCGGATCATCATCAGTGACTGTTATTCCCACACTCCCCATCTCATTATGACATTGGACAAACTTCGCGAGATATTTTGGAATGGAGTCGTCCTTCTCCATCTTGATCTTCCTGAGTTTATCTTTAAGCGCCAATTTCCTATGGTCGTTGTTGTTTTGGAATAGATCTGTCAAATCCTTCCACATTGCATATGGTGTGGATTTCCCATGGAGGTTTGAGACAATGTGGTCTCGTACTCCCTCCAACAGGATCCTCCTCACCTTTGCCACTTTCTTTTTCCATGCATCAAGATTTGCAGCGTCTGCAGCATCTGTCTTAGGAACATCCTTGTCAATGTATTCCTTCAAGCCATTGTCTTCGAGTACTGCTTCCATCCTGTCCTTCCAATAAATGTAGTTCGCGCTGCCCTCGAGTGCATACTCTAACCTCAATCCATTGAAATCCATTTCGATCTTGGATCAACTATAGCACCAAGAAAGTATTTCTGCAAATTCAAATTTTATCCAATCACAAACTCAGCTTCTGCAATCTTCTACTCTCTGATACCATGTAGAAATTTTAATACAAATTATGTATTGCCTGGATTCTCTTGATCTAACAATTATATGCCACTGTTAAATACAGAATTGCTTCTACAAATATTATTGCGGAATTTAAAACATGACGCCAATTGCAATATCAAGAATAAAGATCAATCACACATAACACATATGTTTTACTGGGAAAGCATAAAGCTAAAAACCCCACTATCATATATTATGTATATATCATGGATGATGAAACAATATTAGACAAAACTCTAATCCAATATCTCTCGGTACAATATACAATTATCTCACACTGTCATACAAAAATTGGCAAAATGCTTGTGCCAATTTACTACCTCCAGACAACCTGCCTCCTCTATGCAATCCCTGCTAATGGAAATCCCTACAATGAATGAATTCCTCTTGCCTGGGATGCGCAATCCTCATGGGCACATCCAATGTGTGTGTGGTTACATGAGTGCACTCACTAATGTCACAATTGATAGTCAAACTGTCCCTTTCACCTGTTATCTCAATTGGGTCTCCACTGGATCTGACATGCATGTAGTTAATAGTGGTAATATATTTAGTTGCATGTGAGATCATTGATTGTGAATTAATTAATAATTAATTCATTGATCTCTCACTAGTGTAAGTTTAGTTACAACTAGTACAAATGAGCTTAACTCACTTAATTGAGTTAAACTACTTTACAACTCACATAACTACACATCCAACTCTGTTACAACTTTGAATCACTCAGTTACAACTAATTCGACTTGCATGTCCCACCAGTCAACCTTTGAACTCGAATATCCTATAGCTAATTGATTTACCACTTTAGTTAACTATTTTTAAGTGCTCATTGAGAAGAGACTAATATTTATTGTCCAACTATTATTAAGGGATACTAATAGTCAACATACATATATAAATAGAATTCGTTCACCATCTATAAATAAACATCATCTATAAGAAGAATTTTCTCATCATCTAAAAATAGACTTCCACCTAAAAATAGCCTGAGGCTCCATCCTAGTGTATGTGCATAATTTTCACTAGGATCTTCTTGTTGAATCTCAACATCATTAAGTAACTATTATAGCTCATCAAATTGTCCATCATATTTGTCCTTATGTAGTTCTTGACAGTGACTTGGTTCTAGTCTATGACCGGAATCATGAAGATTTAGAAATATGGAGATTCAATTATATGTGGTGTGGCCCTGACATGGTGTGCCATATGATAACAACAATGGCCCATGATTTCATCGATGATGATATCAATCCTTGGCCTAATCATAGCAATGGGTTTTATTATGCATAATCATTAGGATGCAGAATGCCTTGTACATGGGTGTGTGATGTGAGTGTTTTTTATTTTTGCATGTGGGTTGATTCGATTTGAGGCTTGTTATTTTTGTTGATTTATTTATATATGTTAGTAGGATCCACTTGGCCCTCGTCATAGGCACACCCATGGTGATACCAGGAGGTTACGTACATTAGTTCACTAGCTATGTCAACATTTGTCATATTAAATTAAGCCTTAACACAAACATGCATGTACATAAACACATGGATTTCCAATCACATCATTTGAAACCATAAGAAACAGACAAACCATATGTATATAAAAAAGATATCCAGTACATCATGTCCAAAAATCCAAAAAAAATATTAAATTCAAAAATCAAACACATAATCCTAATCTTAGTTGGTCTAGGCGAAATGAAATTGCATTAGTGACATCTCTCACAATCAACGTCAAAAGTTTTGAGAGGTGAGAATATTTGTTCCTTTCATTACTTCTGATTCATGCTTTGTTATTTCTTTTATGATATTACACTACGTAATTTAACCTGGAATCTAGTATTTATGGATTATTTTTATAGGATTCATTGATGATCTCTTTGGCATTTTTTATGGTGACATTGGTTGAACCATGATGTACGTGTTATGAAATGGAATATCAGGATAAGTTTTTCCCTGCAATACCATATTGCATTATTAACTCTCACTTTTTCTGCCACAATGCCTTAGGTTCAAACCCACCAAGTTGTGGCATTATCCCTTCTCATTTGCACACCATAACTTGAGAGATAGTAACTATCATCCATGGGCACCCTGGTTAGCGTTCCCTTTTCCATTCGGTTCCCATGTTTGATTCTTGGTAGATCTAGGAACCCTTATTTAGACTTGTTGATGGTCCCAAGAATACCAAAAATTATTTATTGTACCCTTGGTCTCCTACTTTACTTGTCAACTCGGGGTTCATACAAACTTAAGAGGTTTTATGCATTGTATGTGCAGTATGGAATTGTCGGTAGTAGAGGATTGAAAATGACCAAAGGTTGTAAATGTGCAGAAAATCAAATGACAAAAGTAGTTCTGAACTAATTTCTTTGAAGGAAACATGCCAATTTGAAAGTACAACTAATCTAAAGTGCATGAAAAAAACTTATTCTACTGCATCAAATATTATTGAATCAAGAAAGTTAAACTGAATCAAAAGATGAATCTAATCTGAAATTATGATAGAGAACTGTGATATAAGTAAAAGTTGTAAATTATGACAGAAAAATTGTAATGGAAATGAAACTACACTAATGCATGAACAAAGAAATATAACCCCTTGATCATTATCAATATAAATGCTATTTTATTGTTTGTTTATTCTTTCATGAAAATAAGATTAAACTAATTCAAAATCTAAAGCTAAAACAAACCTACACGATATGTATACAAGAACTGTGCATTTCTACAAGATATGCACAGTTTTTACATGATACTCCTACATGGAGAAAAATGAAGTTTGAAAAGGTAGTGCAAGCATTTAAAAGCATTGACAAATATAGACTATAAAATAAATGAAGTGAACCTATGGTTCTTAGCCTTGGGAGGCACCTAGGAGTGCTCCAAAAGGTTATTGAACATTTCTACATGATGTTGCTACAACTAGCCAGTTAGTTGAAATCTTAACAGAAATGGAAATTTATCATGCAAAGATAAATCTAAATTCAATAGAGAATGAAACATTATCTAAGCACTAACTAATATTCATGAAAACTACAGAAATAGTAAAAAGGGTCATTGAGCCCTCTTAGATTACCCAAGAAGCACAAGGATTCTAAAAGAAACTTTTATGGACTGAAGGAAAAACCATTTTATTTCATAAATATCAGCAGTACATCAGGAACATCAAAGTTCTTAGTCTTCAACAAAAAGTCTTGCGGAACATCTCCATACAATGCTTCTCCAGAAATTCACTATATCTCTCTCTTAGGCTAGAGGCCTATATATAACTAGAGAGTTTGACCTCCCTTCCTAAATCAAGGAGAGTGATGAGTAAATGAGGGATCTCATCCCTTTACATTTGTATTTTTGAACTATTGTTGATCAGAAGTGGTCATAAATGCACAAGGAGTGCTCTTGGAGGTAGGTGTAGACAATTTCCCTTGATATTTGGTTGGAATATCACTCGAGGGGACAAAATCCCCTATTTATAGGAGGTTGGCACCCTTAACTCCTACATTTCGACCTGATTGGTGGAACATGTCTTTTTCCAAAAACATTAATGGAAAAAGGTATATTACACATAAAAATCCACCTTAATCATACATTCATTAAGAAACATACAAAATACCCATGATTGACAATTAAATATGGCCAAAAGAAAACATTAAGTCATTTTGTGGTGGAAAAATGTGTCAAAGATGAGCCTTTAGAATGTACAATAATGAGGCTCATCATCACCCCCCAGATGAACTCTTGCACACTCTTGTGCAACCAAAAATGGTATTTTTTATCTCACTGTTGTCGTTGTTGTTGTTGTTGTTTTGTACTCTGATGTTGTTCATTGTTCCACTGTTGTCTATCATCCTATTGTTTATCAATGCCATGTTGTTGCTCAACAAAGTGTAGTCGCTCATTACCATGATGTCTATCAACATTCTCCTACTATTTATGTTGTTGTTTTCTGAATTCCTCTCTCATATCCCAATCTATATACTTGGTGACAGCTTATTGATCATGGCATACCTTATCCTTCACAATGTTGGCCCATTCTACTTCTTCCTTTTTCGATTTGAGGTCAACCATAAGTGCTACAAGGAGAAGGATCCCAATCCAATTAGTTCTCATTCTCCTTACAGTTTCTTTATACCATGGTGTTTTGAGGAGGGAAAGCTCTAATTTGTTTAGAGAGTGAGGGTCTTTGATTCTCAATCCATGCGGTAAGGAATTCCACCTCTTGTGTCAAGCCTTTGTTGCTACTTCTCCCAATAATCTCAATGTATCATCCATATGGGATAGTACTTCCCTTTGTTTGGTTTTCCACCCTGGAGTTATACCTTTATCCAAAGAGAGGCTATGGTGATTTTTTATGAAATGTTTAGGCCTGGAAAAGATGCATACCTATCAGCCCTCAGGCCGAGATCCACTCACAGGATTTTTCTTTAACCCCTTCGAGCTGGATCGGCTCTTTCAAATTCTCCGTTGGAATCTTCTTTTCAGAATTGATCCACAGGTCCCTTTTCACGGCTCGCAATTTCACGAGTTCGCGAGTCATGACTCCCGACTCTTCCTCTCTGAATCTGCGATACCGGAGATCGCGAAATAGGTTTATCCCTTTCTCCTGTCAGCGCCCTCCTTACGTGACCACCAGCTAGGCTAAGCACTAGCGCCTTTCACCTCTCGCGCCTTCGCGAGTTCAAAGGTCCAACCCTGGCACCTTTCCTTCCCGAACCCCCGAGAGGCGAGATTTGACTTTTCTCCTCTCATTTTCACTATTCACGACTTCGCGAGTCGAAGGCTCGAACCTTCATTCTCTTTCCTCACAAGTCCTCTAGAGGTGAGAGGTCAACAGAGTGTTGACTCCTCCAGATGTGTGATGTGTTTCTACCGGTCCACTTCCTGGGCCCACCTTGCGGTTCTGTCATGTGCCTCTTAGGTGCAACCTCGGCACTTCGCGTCTTCACTTCTCACAACTTCAAGCACCCAAATTTTGGGCTCTCACCCGGCGAACCTCTAAGTTCACGAGATCCTCTGATCTCTACCACATGTCCTCCTCCGATGGATGGCTTAGATTACTTTGCGACTTCACGAGTCCGGATGTTGAACTTCCGACTCTCCAACTCACAAAACCCCGAAATGGTCAACAAAGTCTGACTTCCGTGTTGGCGAGCATGCCACCTATCCACTCTCAAATGGATGGTTCTGATCACGTTGTAGCTTCTCCACTTGCGAAGTTGAATGACCTCCCTTCCTGACCTCCGATGTCCGATGATTGTAGGGGTCCCTAAAGTAGTTAATACATCAGACACCTCTATATCTTCTTCATCTATATTTTTCTTCTTCCCCCTCTTTTGTTGTTTTCCTTTCTTAGTCTTGGAGAGTATATTGGGTTTCTCTCCCTTATTTATTTCTTCCTCACTCATGGCTGCCAATACTTATTCAAAAGATTATTTTTCCATTTTGATGAAATCTTCCCATAGAAATCTATGTTTCAAGCTCCTAAGATCATCAGAGACTATCAGCTTGATGAGGCCATGATCTACTAAGAATTATTGTTTCCCTCTTTGTACTTTTTGTAAGGTCTCTATCCCCACAGAGCCTTATAAAAATACAAGCTAAAATTGAAGAATGAAGAAATTATATCTTGTACAATTCAATCATCAACGTATAATCATTTATTATTCGACATAAATTAAATTGATTAACAACATGAAAGTAAATTTAATTAACAACCACATAACACAGCAAATTCATGAAATTCATACCTTTGTCTGATGTTAATTCTTCAATATTCGGTTGTCCTCTCTGCTACTCTACCCGAACTCTGCCCAAAATTGAATATTTCCTCCCTGCCAGCTAGGAACAGAGCATGTTTGGCTCCCTAGCTCTAGGATTCCATGAGGATTCCTGGCCCCCAAGCCCAAAACTCCTAGCAACCTGGTGCACCCCTGTAACAGTCCACCCAAACTCCCAAACCAGAACAATATCACAGACAACAAAATACGGTCCTTCTCCCCCAATAATGCTTCCTCTCCCAAAATTTCATAATAATCTCATGAAGGCCTCTGCCCCCTCGTATCCTTCCCCATTCACCACCTCCTCCTTCATTTAATGCCACCCACCTTATCCCTCCATTTACTACCTTATCCCTCCATTCAATACCCTATCCCCTGTCATACGTAAAGTTTTATAATAAATAAACTAAAGTTATTAAGCCTTTAATTCTTTACCCAAACCTTAAATGTGTTAATTAATCAATTAATTAATTAATTAATCATATATTAAACAATTAATAAATAATTAATTAATATTGTTAATAAATAATCGTTATTTAACTAATACACACTAGGACAGTTAATTATTTAATTAACTATACTTGATAAACCCTATGCAACTATTTAACTAGGGTTGGTACATACACCCCATGAACTTAGGTCTTGAAGTTAAAGGGTATTTTATGATACAAGGGAAAGAAACATGGTTCACACATTCATAACAAATAACCATCATTGTGGTAGTAAGCCAAAACTCATTCATACTAGTGTACATGCATGAAATGCATGTGTAGCTAGTACATACAAGTCTCGTTCATGTACTAACATCGATAACTATCATCTCTATGGTAATTTCCATATGCATCCAATCCATTCAACAAGACTATTCATTGCATAAAGAAAATAAATAATTAAATGTTTGTAAGAAATCCTTTAATTTCAAATATCTAGCTCAACAATGTTATTTAGACAATTGTAGTTCAATTACATAATTATGAATATTCATATATATATATATATATATATATATATATATATATATGCATTTTCTTTTCAAAATGAAAAAATAGAAGTTCAACATGGAACCAAATCTCCCTTACACTCCTCAAATATTTCTACTCATCCTTACTCCCTAACTTGCTTCCATCTTCATTCATATCCTTCCTCTACTTGGACTATCTTGGAGGATCAACTATATTGACCTAACTCCAAATGGGACACCCATAAAGTAGTGTCACTATCTTGACCAAGCTTCTCCGATGAACTGGCCATGGAGTCATCATCACCTTGCCTCTGGGAGAAGTGAGCTAACATCGTCCTCCATGACTTCAGGTTTGGGAGGAGGATTATGGTGGAACCTCCACCTCTAATAATCACCTTAGGGTCCACACCTACCACAATGGAATATATAGTGGCAGTGTTCTTTGGGGTTTAATCGCCGATCTATTAGGTTTGGGCTGATCTCACCACGGAGATCATTGGTCCACATATCATAGCAATGCATCCAAACCAATATAATTTCACATACAATTCATACCATAATGTTTCGGCGGTGGATGTGATATCCACTTTCATCATCATTATCCCCCAGCTATTTCATAGCCCATAACCTGTGATTAGTCTATAACACAAACTCATACATTTATATGCATTATCATCGTGTAAATGCATTCAACCATGAATTTCAATTTAATCCACGTACCAACAACAACATCAAAGTTTTCAAGTTAGAAATAGATCATAATATCCATAATTCAATTTTGACACCCTTCATAAGGGTATCATTTACAAAAATAGATTGCATCATATCAACATCATTCGAATAGCATTTAAATATTCATGCAGGATTCTCATTCACACAATATGTCATCATATCCATCATTATCCAAATATGTTTAAACATTCATAAGAATTTATCTACATTAAGAGTTCAAGTGTATCATTTAATAGTTTCCACTTGTGAATAGAAAATAAAGGTTTTTAGGGCTCGGGTAATCCTAGTTGTCTAAGTCAAAGGTGGTGTTACATACACCCACCTAGTTGTCTAAGTCAAAAGGTGGTGTTACATACACCCCACCTTCGAGAAACATATTCTCTAGGTGGTCAAAAAAGTGAGGGATAGTCTCGTCGTAGTGTCTTGGCATCTTCCCAAGTAGCAGATCCTGGACTATACTTGTCCCATTGGACCTTAACTTGGTCTACTAGATGGTTCCTGAGCTGTCGGACTATATGGTCCAATATGCATAACGGTTCTACCATGAGAGTTCCCAAGTATGATACCTACAATTCCTTCCAATTTAGCTTATGTGATTCATCAGCAGCATACTGACGTAAAACAGATACATGAAAAACATTATGAATTTTATGCAGGTGGGGTGGCAGTACGAGACGATAGGCAACGGGTCCAATTTTAGCTTGGATTCTGAACGGTCCTATAAATCAAGGTGACAACTTTGTCCCCTTCCCGAACCGTATGGTACTCTTGTTAGGCCTGATATGAATGAAAACTTGGTCTCCCACTTCATAACTTCGGTCGGTCCTGTGTGCATCTGCATAACTTTTCTGCCTATCATGTGCTTCCTTTAGTCTCTACCTAACCTGAATCACTTGTTCCTCCATATCTCGAATCAATTCTGGCCCAACTATTACTCGGTCTTCTAATCTATTCCAACTCAACGACGTTCCGCATGGCCTTCCATGCAGATCTTCATAGGGTGGCATTCTAATGGAGCTATGAAAATTGTTATTGTAGGAAAACTCTACCAAAGGTAGGTACTTCTCCCAATGGGTTTGATTATTCATGACATACATCCTAAACATGTCTTCCATGACTTGATTTACTCTCTCAGTTTTCCCATCTGTTTCAGGATGATAATTTGTGCTTAAGTTCAACTGGGTCCCCAACACTGACTGCAAACTTGTCCAAAACCTGGAAGTGAATCTGGAGTCCCTATCTGAAATGATATTCTTAGGTATCTCGTGCAAATGGATAACCTCACTTACAAACACACGTGCCACATCAGTGACATCGTAAGTGTCTCTAACCGAAATAAAGTGAGCACTCTTGGTTAACTTATCAACTATCACAAGAATGGCATTGTGTCTATGATATGTGAGTGGCAACCCCACAACAAAATCTGTAGAAATGACTTCCCATTTGGACATAGGAACATCATGTGGGTGTAGGAGGCCTGCCGGGTGGTGGTGGTCGGCTTTCACTTGTTGACACTCTAGGCATTTGGCGACGAAATGGACTACATCGTGCTTCATGCCTACCCAGAAGAAAAGCTTCATCATGTCTACATACATATTCTTCACACCCGGATGCACACAATAAAGTGCTCTATGGGCTTCCTTCAGTATGATGCTTTGAATATACCCATCTTCAAGGATGTACATCCTTCCCCAATATCTCAATAGTTCGTCTGCTTCCAGACTATATCCTTCATACTTTGGATCTAATTTCCTCCCACTCTGGAGGTTTGAAGTAACCTCTAAATACCAATTGTCTCCTTGGAGTTGTGTCAACACACGTTCCCTCATATTGACCTTTAAGGGTACCAAGGAGAAGACACGTGATCTCCTACTCAAGGCATCTGGGACCACATTTTCCTTTCCTTTGATGTATGAAATACCAAAATCGTATTCACTCATAAACTCACTCCATCGCCTTTGCCTGGCATTCAGATCCCTTTGAGTGAAGAGATGTTTTAAACTTTGATGGTCCATTTTCAGCTCAAAGTTTCGCCCCACAAGATAGTTCCTCCAAAGTTTCAGAGCTAGCATTACAGCTGCCAACTCTAAATCATGAATCACGTATAGCTCTTCATGTTTATTCAACTTCCTTGACGCATAAGCTATCACTCCTCCATCCTTCATTAGCATGGCCCCCAACCCTTGCTTCAAGGCATCCGTGCAGACTATGAAGTCCTTTTCCATATCCGACACTCGTAGAATTGGAGCACTAGTTAGTAACCTCTTAAGCTCAATGAATTCACTATCACATTCTTCTGTCCATTCATACCTGACCCCCTTGCGCTGAAAAGTGGTGATGAGTTTCGCTATTTTAGAGAATCCTTCCACAAATCTCTGATAATAACCTGCCATCCCCATGAAGTTTCTTACCTCATGATCATTTTTCGGCACTGGCTATTCCATAATGGCCTTTACCTTTTCTGGGTCCACAGAGATTCCTTCACCGAAAATTATATGACCTAAATAGTGGATCTCTTTTTGGAAGAAGGAACACTTCGACAACTTCCCATATAAATTTTTCTCTCTAAGGTAGGACAACACCACTCGTAAGTGTTCCTCATGCTCTCTTTCATTTTTGGAATAGATGAGGATGTCATCTAGAAAGATTTGTACAAAATGGTCTAGGTACTTCCGGAATACTCCGTTCATGAGGCTCATGAATATTGTTGGCCCATTGTTCAATCCGAAAGGTACTACGACGAACTCATAATGTCCAAACCGGGTTCGAAAGCCAGTTTTAGAAATATCGCCTTCCTTAATCCTTAATTGGTGATACCCTGATCGCAAATCAATCTTTGAGAATACCGTTGCTCCTTTCATCTGATCGAAGAGGTCATCTATTCGTGGCATTGGGTACTTATTTTTCACTGTAGCGTAGTTCAAGTCCCTATAATCTATACACAGTTGTAAGGAACCATCCTCCTTCTTCACAAAAATTACTGGTGCACCCCAAGGTGAGACACTGGGCCTTATTATCCCTAAGTCCAGTAACTCTTTCAACTGCATTTGAAACTCACAAAGTTCTGGCACTGTCATCCGATACGGAGTCTTGGAAATTGGTTATGCACCAGGTTTTAGCTCAATAGTAAAATCAATCTCCCTCTCAGGAGGTAACCCTGGTAACTCGTTCGAAAAAACATCCTTAAATTTTGACAATACCGGGTATTGATCTAGTGAGGGTCCATTCCTTTCATTCACTGCTTCCACTACATATAGTCGACACCCTTGCCTCAAGCATCGCTTAACCTTCATAGTTGAGATAAAGCGTAATGACACCTTTCTCTGTACACCCTGGATCTCTACTGGTCTTCCTTCGTCGTCGACACAAAGCACCCTTTTTGCGAAACAATCTACCAAAGCTCGATGAGCTTCTAACCAATCCATTCCAATGATTAGGTCATATGCCCCAAGAGCAGTGACATATACCTTCAACCTAGTAGTACACACCCCTAGGTCTACTATACAATTATTGACGCTAGGTCCTACCGCTTGTTTTTCCCACGAAGCCATCTTGACTTGTTTAAAGTCATCGTGCTCGTAGGCTGCCAACTGACTCTTTTCTAATGTTGAAGGTGAAATGAAACTATCTATAGCACCAAAATCAAATAAAATATTTACATTGATATGATTTAGCGTACCTGATGACTCCACCGCCGTGGATTGATGTTCGGCCTGGCGATTATTAACCGTTGCGTAAATATGGTGGCTGCTACTTACTCTTCCCATTGGGGCCTTTCCTTCTCTATGCACAAATCCTGATTATAACTTTGGGCAGTCACGCTAGTAATGGGGTCCTCCGCACCCCCAATAGGTAACATGGGATTGAACATGCGCATTGTTATGTGACTGTCTCTTAAATGAGTTCCTTCCCTTGGAACCCCTGCCCCTACTAGCTGCTCCCTGAGATGGTCGTGGACCTGCCTATGTTGTTGGTGATGAATGAGATGTTGCACTCACTGCCATTAAAATCCCTACGGCTACTATCCTTGGTGTGACTCTATTACCATATGGAGGTGGCCTTGAGCCGCCTCCCCTGGGAAATGTCCTAAGAGCCTTCCCCACGAATCCAGGATGATGCGGAAAGGTTAGTATTGTACCTCCGGTTAAGTTCATGTGTTCCTTCACATAACGCGCATTTTCCATAGATTCTGCTACCGAAGACCGTTTCCACATCCGCACCATAGCCCTTATCTTAGGGTTTAACCCATAGACAAAGTGTTATTCCTGTCATTGGTCATTATCCATATATGAAACATATTTGACCAATTCCATAAACCTGGTCTCATATTCTTATATGGTCCTGTTTCCCTGTACTAGAGCATGAAACGCTCCTACCTGTTGTTCCTCGTAGTAAGCTGGCAGATATTTCCTTCAGAATCTCTCCTAAAAAATTTCCCAAGATATGGTGTCCGGGGTAAGATGCAGATGCCTTTCCAGGTTTCCCCACCAGTTCAAGGCACTGTCTCTTAACTGAAAAATTGTTATCATCGCCTTTGAAGTGGATGCATAGTCTCTTAAGGCAAAACACCTTGTCATGCCTTCCAACCATGCCTCGGCACGTTCACTGGCACGACCCCTGGAAAACTCCAGAAGCTTGATCTTTTGCAATTCTCTAGTGATGTCTTCGGGTGGAGGTCCTCCCCCTGAATCCCTCGACGCTTCTGGATTACCCATTCCAGATGGTGGGGGTTCCACTTCAATCCCTATTGGTTGACGCTCCTTTAAAGTCTCATTTATGTCCTCCAAAGAGAACAGTATGAGAGCTAGTTTAGGCGATGGTGGTGGCGACGCTGGTGGTCCCTGCGACGATGCCCCTCTACCTCAATTTCCTCGATTCTTAACCATCCTGTATGATTTAACCTGCATCAACCAAAGTTGTCAGGGTAAGTTCAAGGTCGTTTCACATTTGTGCAACTTAAACTAGGAAACAGGGTTAGGCGTAAGTTTTTTTTACTTGTCTGTAAACAGACGTTACTCTCTTTAGGGGGAGGTGGCTAGGTTAGGGATAAAGTGTCTAAGCTTGATTTCTTCGCCTAAGAAAACTATTGACCCTCTCCCTGTTAGTTACGCTAGCACTGTACCATACTCGCCATAGTGCATCAGATCCCTTATATGGTGCTTTCTATTATACCCCTATTCTACCCTAACTATTTCCCATAACCTGCATCAAACTCCCGCTACTCTACAAGGACTTTTAACCTGTAAATTATAAAGTTACACTATTACATTCATTAAT
>SNQJ01S0127358.1:2902-16714 GCA_010110895.2 Picea sitchensis | reverse complement strand
TTCAATGTTTTACAAATTTCTTCTTCTTATTTTATTTTATTATTATTATTATTATTTTATTTTTTAATTTTGTGTTTTTGAGGGTTTTAAATTATTATTTTTTCTAAATTTTTATTTTGTTTCTATTGTTTTTTCAAAAAAACAAATTTCTATTTATCTTATGCATTTTTTTTAAATGGTGTAATTTATTTATTTTGTTAGTTAGTTTTTTTTGTTTTGCTTATCTAGTATTCTTCTTACCAATTTATTTTAATATAAATTCAAAAAAAAATTAACTGATAAATAAATTTTCAAGTAATACCACTTAGTAGTTGATTTTAATTTTTTTATTTGCAATGGTACTAGTTGTCAAGGCCATGGTTTTGATTAAGTTGTAATTTTAACTTAAAACAAATTGGTGCTATTAGAAGCATCACTTTTTGATTCGGGAGTTAATTTTTTATAATTGTATCATTTTTCAAGGATGATATTTCAAACAAATCATAATTTCAACCACCCTCCAAATAATGGTGTTAACGATAGTGCCACTTTTTGATTTGGGGGTAAAAACAACCACTAAATATGACCACTAAAAAAATGAGAACTCTCGAGGGTTCTTGTCAAGTTTATAACTTTGTTTACTAGGATGGAGTTTCTGATCAACATTAATTGAATCCAATTGTATTTCTTGATAAGTAATCTCGACCGCACTAAGTGGCACGCTAGCTCCAAATGATTCTACTTCGGAAGGACTAGGCACTACCCAAGGATCAAGGGACCCTTGGGATCTAATGGAACGTGAATAGATCATACAAATATGAGCTATGTTTTGAGTAGTGAGTGGTGGGGGAGGGGTAAATGTACCCATCAATGATGAGTCCTTGAACATCCCCACACCAACACTATCAAAATTTCTTGAGGAACCACTAACAAATGAGATGTTCATACCAATGTTAGTCCTAGTTTCATGTGTGCAATATTCCAACTGATCTATAATAACCACCCTCCCTTCATGGGGAAAGTAAAGAACGCTAAAGATAAGTGATACTATAACTGTCATTGCATAGAACCAACTACACCCAAGCAAAAAATTGTATTCTAATGGGGTGTCAACTACCTTCACTTCGATCGAGACATTCTTTCCACCTAACTCCATGGGAAGGGAGGAAATGATTCCAATATGCTTGAAGGTGTGACCATTGAATGCTTTTAACATGATGTTGGTCTGAATGAGCTCTAGAGAACTGATAGCTCTCCAACATGACATAGAAATAATACAAGTGGAGGACCCTTCATCAACCATAGTTTTGAAGATATTAATCCTATGTGAGACTACTTGAATCCGAAAATAAATCTGGTAGGGAATTGTAGTCCAACTTTGGCTTGTATCAAATGTAATTAATCGACATTATGAGGGGTTGAAACCACCTATAGTGAACAACAATGCATTTTGCTGCATTGGACAACTTTGGAGAACTTCAGGGGATGACATAACACATGGTGCCTGGGATAAATCCTCCACAATACTATAATTGTGGGCACGAGGTATTCACTCAATGAACCTTTGACATAATGCATGCGTTCATGGTATATTAAAGAATACCCCTAATTTCACTAGATATTGATAAATACCTCCCAAAATCCTTTGGTTGAACCCCACTCCCAATACATATTTCCAATAAAATAAACCCCTATTTTTAGTAGATACCCCTTTTTATACCCCCAATACCTATAAACCCCTTAAGAGTGCATGCCCCCCACCCAATACCTACAATAATTGACTTTATTTTTCACAATTAAAAAAATCCTTTTATGAATGAACGCAATAAGATATTGGTCAACAAGGTGAAGCCCCTATGATTGTTGGTAGCCCATACATTGGGATTATGTGTAGACCTATGAAGAACACCCTTTGGTGGGTGAAGTACTATGTAAAACAATGGCTTCTCTATCTAGAGAGGGCCACTAGGTGATCCAGGTGGATATTGGTGGCCACCCACCTATTCCAAATGGCTCCTCATGTCCGTTTTTGATTCGGCACGTCTTTCTGTATTGATTTATAATTGTGAGTTATACACTTCTGGGGATGTTTGCAGCCTCCCAAATTCTCTGGGTGGATATAGGTGGCCTCTCGCCTAATCCAACTGGATTATTTTGTATGCTTTCATATTAACACATCTTGTTGTACTTCCAGGGTTGTTTTGGGGCCCTAAATGTTGTTTTCTGGACTCAACACAGTCATACTGTAGATGAAGTTAGATTCTGATGGAAAATGTGTAGTTCTTTGAAATACCTTTCCAATGGGATATCACATGCCTAAAATAGAGGTCGTATGCAAAAGTTACAACACTAGGAAGTAGAGGTACCAAATTACACCAACTTACCCATAGGGCCCACATGACTTTGGGTGTTTCACCTTCTAGGGTTAGGTTTTTGGATGTATACGGTTTTGACATTCATGAGTAATATGAAAATGGTATCTGGAGCCTCATTGTAATCCATTATGCTCAGAAAGATGCACGTAGCAACCACATCTCTTCTCAGAGATAGCTACCACCATTCGAGCAAGTTTCAGTTATGCAATTTTACGGTTTCAACCTATTTCATTATTTAATAGAATATATTGTTCATTGGATATTTGCGTTATTCTTCCTATCTTTGTGTTTATTGTATTCAGTCTGTTAATCAGTTCGTTCTACTCTTAAATCTGAATCACTAGGCTAGGAATGAGATGACAAATCCTTTTCAAAATAACCAATCTCTGGATTATTGTAATTATGGGCCTAATTTTGCAAGTTGATCATCTAATCAGACATGTACACACTTGCATTCAATGTATTTCCCCCTTTTTGGGGGTTACTTGGCATTCTCCCTTGTGTATGTGTGGGATTTATGGCAACCATTTTTTGTTGTTGTTGTGGAGTAAATGGATTTTTCAAAATGACAGGTTTCTATGGGGATCCCTACTAGGAAAAATATTTATGAATCTCATCCATCATAGGACATTGGTGACTGAGATGGACTCGACCACAAATTTTGCAGGGAAAATTTACCTTCTTCTTCTTTTTAGTGCCTCTAGTTGCAACATTTTGGGTTTGCGTAGTCCCTTGCTCAATGCAATATTTTTTCTTTTTATTCTTCTTCTTTCCTCCAAGTTGAGTGGACTAGACCAAATTCACCTTGGAGGTTTGAGGGGGAACCATAACACTTTGGGTATTTGACATAGTTGTGGAATTGTTTGTAGATATAGACATTTGGCTCATCTACCCAACCAAATGGCCAATGACAACATTGAACATGGAACTGACCATACCATCGGCATGTGGTATCGAACTGGGATTAGTAGGATCTATTGATAGCCTCAAATCATGATGAATTATATCATACAATGTTCCCAACTGTGAATAAATCAAATCTATGTGTTGGGCATGTGGGATTACCCACTCTTTAGTAACTTCCCCTGACATAGCAACATATTTGGCTATGGGTGGTAACGACAATTTAACAAACCAATCTGCCAATAGTTGATAAGGAATCTTATCTTGAATGAGCCTATGCCACTATCTCCATTCATGAATATGATCATATATGTGAGTGGCGATGTTTGGACATAATGACATCAAAATATTTTTTCCTGTTTCATATCAAATGGGAAACTGGAAGTGAGTTAGAAAATCCATGGTTAAAAATGAAAAGCCATGATATGAAGTGCATGGTAACTCAATGTACTAATTGGAGGCACTTACTATCAAGGTTATTTGGAAAATACTCAACCACATATTATCATCCTGTAAGTTTTAGACCTGTGAAGTAAACCAATCCATATAGATTCTTAAGAAAAACAAAAATTAATCTATGGATCATACACATAGTACACATATATTTATGATGGAAACCCTTGACTGAAAGAAAACCAACCTTCCTTGGTATTGTTGGAGCCGCCCTTTTTTTTTAACCCGTCACAATTTTCATTTTTGATACTTGAAATCTAAAGATGGTCTTATTTTCCCCCCGAGATTTTGAAAACTCTGTAACCTTGTCACGTAAGCAACGATGATTTTCTACTCTCGAAACAAGCCCACTTTCATAAGAATGTTCGCTCTTTTTGTCTTGATTCGGGATCTCGCAAGTCAGATACTATAATCCATGAGTTCACACGTCCCGAGTCATGAAACGACGAAGTCATTTTGATTTTTCACTCAGGATAGTGACCAATGTAGAATCTTTTAACTCATGATTAGACGTCGTCGGGGTTTCGTGCCTCGGCATTCGCCAAGTTCGAATTTTTATGTTTACAACCCCGAGAGCCGAGAACGCGAAGTCCTATCCGGATAACCCATGTTAGGGATCAAAGGCAAAAAGCTAACTATGGTAAATGTCGTTCTCGACATTTCACCACTCGGCACTAACTCTTTCAAAAGTCACAACATCTAATCCCCGACTCGCGAAGGCACGATGTAATTATAACATAATTAATTAATCGCCTAATCCAAGATTTTCTTCCCCTTAATTGAGTCTTAATTATCTCCATCTCGCGGTTTCGCAACTCGACGTACTAGTCTCCTAGAAACTTGTCTTCGAGGTTTCGAGTTGCGATATGATGAATAAAATGATTATAAAATTAATTATACCCCAAATCGTGATTACCATTGATTAATCCAAAATTGGTCCTTGCGATCTCGTGAGTTGGAGACTCAAAGTGTTAAAAGGAAATCCACGATGTAACGAACAGTGAGAAGTTGATTAACGTTGGTAAGATTTGATTGATCAAGCTAAAGAAAGATATATCTCGCGCCTCGAGGCTTGCATGTTTCCCAAGGTAGCCATTTCTCCCCATACTTCGACTGATTGTCAAACTGCCATAAATTTATGACATTTATGGAGAAATACGGTAAATCTGCACATAAAAGATCGGATCTTACGCAATAAATTTATTTCTAATTACGATTTGACATGGTTATTTTGAAAAGCACCAAGTTTTCAAATATATATAAGAGTTTCATTTCATTTTAACGAATGCATTTTCATAAGCACGCAAAGCTCATCAATTCCGAGTAAACTAATTTCTGCATGTATACGTAATTCTATCGCAGAAGAGCGAAAACACAAGCTTCGACTATGGCTCCGTGGAAAGCAACAAAGGCGAATGTCGAGGTCGCAGGAAGAGGCTCAGACAATGTCTCCGACACTTCGCCCCGAAGTGTCGACTCGATCCCCGACTGGTCATTTGTTTCAGGAATTTTGCAATCAGAATTGGTGGATTATCCAGACGACTCAGACGACAATGAAAAGGATGATCTAAACACCAAATACAAGATAGTTTTCCAATCCAGAATTCACATGGTAGTAGCCAGACCACGGTTTCTCCCATATTATGACATGATTCGATGGGCATTGGATCATGTGGACATACCCACCAGGACTATCATGAACAGGAAACGAGTCACTGTCGGGACTTTTAGGCCCGAGCATCTACAAACTATGTATAAGCTACCCGCGACGTCTGAATATACGTATGGCGCTGAGTTCCTAGAGGAATTCAAGGAGAAGGAGTGCATTCAGTACGACAAAACCATGCTCGGTCTGATAAAGGATTGGGTTTCGCGCACTGCGAAGTTCAGGGTAAATGACCAGGGCGTTTATTCAATCGCTTCGTTGGAGCCACAGTATAAATATGTGGCCATGATGACATGCCGACTATTTGGGAGAGAGGACACATCACATTTTTTCATTTCGTGGGTGCCTCTTATGTTTCGGGTCGCAGAAGGTTGCTCTTTTAATTGGGCAAAAATACTCTTAGATAGTTTGGCCAACCGGGTCACAGAGTATCAGGAGCAGAAGGGAAGTGGGAGACCGTCCTCGTTCTTCATGTCTGCATATCTTATGGACATGATATGTTCCATGAAACCATTTCCATTGATGAGTTGGGCTTGGACTCCAGCCGAAGACAGACCCATACATGTATATCACGAAAAGCTATGGGAAAATAAAGCGAAAAATTTCGCATATGAAATTTTTAACTGGGTGATGGTGCCCCTGCATATCGCCATTTTTGGTCATACACCACCTCGTATTGTGGATAGCATTGCAACAAATCTGAGTGGCATAGCAGACTAGTACATGGAGGCAGAGTTCTCATACTTCAGAGTGTTCGGGGATGCTGTTCCCCTGCTTGCGCTACCATTGTTCATTCCCGACAAGCTGACTTGTTGCGAGGTCGCCCGACAGACAGTAATTGGTGGGGTGAGTAAATAACTCAAAGGATACTCAAAAAAGGTCTAACCATCCTTTCCCATTCGACTGAATTCTTATTATTTATTGGATTTCAGGCATGCCAAAGCTGAGGCCGCAGCCCTGGAAGACCTGAATTTGGTCCCCATCGAGTATAAGAAACATGATCCACAGAAGGTTGCGAGAAACCATTTAGCTAATTGTGGGCTAAAGAGGTTTGAGCATGAGATTTCACCCCCGGATGACATTTTCCGAGGGGCGAGGTCTTATGAGGAAGTTCTAGCTCAGATCCGATCCTTAGCACCAGAAGACACAACCTCTGTTTTAAAATTCCAGGAGCATAGGCGGACTTGTCTTCCCGCTGTGTTGCGAGGAGGGACCCTGGTTGTTTTCGAGACGGAGCCGAAGGATGCTGTAGGGTCTAAGGACGCAACTCATGACTCTAGAAAACACCAAGATGAAGAGGGTCAAACGAAGAATCCCGAAGCAGAGGTAAAGACTCCGAAACCACCAAAGAAATAGAATCCAAAGACCGAGATAAAGGTTCCAGAACCACCAAAAAGGCAGAGTCCTGTCACCACTCCAACTAAATCAGCAAAACAAATCGGGGAACCCATCACTTCTATCACCCCCTTGCAGTCAACATAGGGGAATATCGAAGAAGGATGGATATTCAATGAGGAGCTGAGGCCCATAAGAGCAGAAGAACTTCCCCTGAATGAATTTTTCTTTGATAAAAAGAGAAAAGCGGTGGTGAGAAGAGAATTCTACCAAGAGGGAGAGTCGACTGCTAAGAAGTTCAAGGTTATGACCGATGGAAAAAATAAAAAGAATGAGCAATTCACCATGGAGATCGCAGGGACGTTAGGAGCATATGCATCGACGAATCAATTTTAAGTCAGAATTTTAAAGAACCAACTCAAAAGGAAAAATCGCCTGATCAGGACTCTTGAGGCTAGATTGGCCTCGGCCACGGAAAATGCTAAAGGCCAGGTGAGCGTGGAGATAGAGTTGGATCGACTGACTGATAAGAATGAAATAGAGTTTCTCAAAACAAAGCTCGAACAAGCACATCTGGTGGTCCGAGACGGTCGGATACAGGCGGGCCAACAAAGGATTATGATTGAAGAGCTACAGGCTCAGGCGACGATCACCGAAAGCAGAATGATCGAAGTGGAGATTTTAAAATCCTAGGCCATGGGAATTCAGAGCAGAATCTCTTCGGCTCAGCAAAGTTTGCTCGCTAGGATAGGAGAGATCCGGGAAGATTATCTGTTGCTAAATAAGGTTTCCGAGAACTTGATTGCCAGAGAAAGAGATGCAGAAGCGGCTCGGGTCACCTTCCAGGAGGCGGTGATAGCCACAAATAATAGGGTTTTGGCAGGTTCTCCCGGGTTCACCATCCCAGAACAAACTAGAGGTAATATTCTGTTGAATGATTGGGAGCACAACATTGTCCTGGGCAAGGAGCAAGCTCAAAAGGTAATTCATTCTTTGGAAGAAGCTTTTAATTCCATAGGCGGCGAGCTATTAGGTATGGACAGTGGAGGTGATGCAGAAACATTGATGCAAATGAACGTGGAACAGATCTCACTTGATCTGAAAGAGAAAGATGAGAGAGATGCGGCCGATATCTCTCAGATAGATATGGTAGACATGGCCCAAGTTGATAAGCACATGATCAAACCTAGTGCGCAGCTAAGTGCCCTCGACATCATCGGTGCACAAATGGAGGACAAGCTACAACAGTTAGTCTGAGAATGTTACTTTGTCGAGGCCAGCTGTCAAGCAGAGCCTTCACGGCTCGTATCTCAGCTTTTGGAAAGATGTATTTCCTGCACTGAGTCCGCGCGAAGACGAGCACCTGGCACTAAGTGAAGACATAACAGGGGAAATGGAGCGATTGTTCTCTCCTCTGCCATAACTGAAATTTTGCGACTATTGAGATTCTACCTGCTTCGTAAAAATTGTATAAATATACCCCTGAGAGAAATAAACGGGGCTGGACCCTTTTTGAGATTTTGTAAGAGAGTTTTTACATTGAGATTTAATATAAGCAGATCCGAGATTCTCAATTCCGTCACTAATGTATTACAAGTTTTCTTTCTTGTTCCTCATTTTCAATTTCAATTCATATTCATGATTGATGTGCTTCGTTATACTTTAGTATGACCACTACTATAATGAATAAATTTGGGTTTTTTGTAATTGTTTATTGTATTTCCTCTGCACAAGCTATCAGCGGTGTAAGACCAATCTGCAGTTTCAGAATTCTACATGTATTTTTTGTTACATCGGTTATTTTATTACATATTTTATTCTCCCGTTTACTTCGTGAGATTTTCCCCTGGTAGGAACCTGACACTGTAAACGGCTCAATGTTTTTCTCCCATATCGCCCCTTTTATTTAAATATAATACAGTTACGAGAACGAGCCTTAGATTCACATCCATATTCTAATTCTGCAACCGTAATGAAGTTAGAAACACTGAGATACTTCATGTCAAATTTGGGGGATAACTGTATTTCACCACCTTGATAACATTCATGTTGTTTCCTATGAAAAATAGGTCATCGACATACAACACTACATGAATGAAGTGATTTCCAACCTGCTTGGAATATACACAATGATCAACCTTGCTTCTCATAAATCCCAGTCCAAGGATGTATGTGTCAAACTTTGGTACCGCATCCTGGGTGATTACTTCAGACCATATAGTGACTTCTTTATCTTAGAAACCAATTCTTTCTTTCCCTTCATTGTAAAGCCTTATGTATGCTTCATATAGATTTCTTCTTCAAGATCCCCATGTAGAAATTCCATCTTCACATCCATATGTTCTACTTAGAAATCAAAATCAACAACAACAGATAAAAACAATCTAATAGAAGTTAACTTGGAAACATGAGAAACAATTTCACCAAAGTCAATTCCTTTTATATGGGAATAACCTTTTTCTACTAATAGAGCTTTGTATTTCTCCACTTTTCCTTCTGAATTCAAATTCTTCTTAAACACCCATTTTCTTCCTATGGCATTTCTTGTAGTTGGCAAGTCAACTAGACCCCAAGCCTCATTCTTATCCAAGACATCGATCTCTTCAACCACAACCTTCTTCTAGAGTTAACACGAAGATCCTTCATGTCAAATTTGGGGGATAACTGTATTTCACCACCTTGATAACATTCATGTTGTTTCCTACGAACAACAATTCATCGACATACAACACTACATAAATGAAGTGATTACCAACCTGCTTGGAATATACACAATGATCAACCTTGATTCTCATAAATCCCAGTTCAAGGATGTATGTGTCAAACTTTGGTACCTCATCCTAGGTGATTACTCCAGACCATATAGTGACTTCTTTAGCTTACATACCAAGTCTTTCTTTCCCTTCATTGTAAAGCCCTATGTATGCTTCATGTAGATTTCTTATTCAATATCTCCATGTAGGAATGCCATCTTCACATCCATATGTTCTACTTAAAAATCAAAAGAAACAACAACAGATAAAAGAAATCTAATAGAAATTAACTTAGCAACATGAGAAACAATTTCACCAAAGTCAAGTCCCTCTATCTGGGAATAACCTTTTTCTACTAATCGAGATTTGTATTTCTCCACTTTTCCTTCTGAATTCAAATTCTTCTTAAACACCCATTTGTTGTCTATGGAATTTCTTGTAGTTGGCAAGTCAACTAGATCCCAAGCCTCATTCTTATCCAAGACATCCATCTCTTCAACCATGGCATTCTTCTAGAGTTTACTGTCAACTAAATTCTCTGCTTCCCTGAAAATTATGGGATCATCATCATTATTTGATAAAGAAAAATTAGCATGGAAATCAGGTGGACTATACCTCTCTGGTTTCCTTATTTCCCTCATTTATCTCCTCAATATTGGAGTATGAGGTTCTACTTCATCTTCCGCTTCATCTTCTTCTGTTGAGTTAGATTTTGGATTATCTAACTCAAACTCTATTTTCTCAGGCTCTTCTTCTCTTGGTAGGAATTCTTATTTGGGAACATCTTTAACCTCTCTAAAAACAACATCTCGATTGTAAACAATCTACTTAGTTTTTGGGTTCCAAACCTTATAACCTTTCATACCATATTTATAACCAATAAAGATACACTTTTCAACTTTATTTTCCAGCTTACTCCTATTTTCCTTTGGAAAATGTACATAAGCATCACAACCAAACACTCTAAGGTGTTCAAGAGAGGGTTTCTTACCAGTCTATACCTCATGCATAGGTTTTTCCACCAACGCTGATGAGGGTTATCTATTTACCAAGTAACATGCAGTACCCACTACCTCTTCCCATAATTCCTATCCTAACCCGACACCACTGAGTATGCTCCTTTCCTTCTTAATCAATGTCCTATTCATAATTTATACAACCCCATTTTGTTGAGGTGTGTATGGAGTAGTCTTTTGCCTTTCTATACTTCACTTCTTATAAAACTCTTAAAATTCATTCTCGTAGAATTATCCACCATTATCTGTCCTCAACACCTTTATTTTCTTCTTTGTCTAATTTTATACCAGAGCCTTAAACTCTTTCAATTTATCAAATACCTCATATTTCTTCCTAAGAACACAGATCCACGTGTTCCTTGAGAAATAATCTATGAATGAAACATAATACACAGATTTACATAGTGATGGAACATGCACATGTTTGAACACATCATTGTGTATCAACTCTAAGATCCCCTTTGCTCTTATAGCACCAGATGGGAATCTTAATTGATTCTATTTACCACATAGACAATGTTCATAGAAATCAAAATCTAGGGTGAAATTGGACATAACTTCAACCATACCATTACCGTGTAGTGTTCAAAGGCCCTTTTCTCCAATATGTCCAAGTCTTTGGTGCCACATTATGGTCTTCTTTCCAGGGATCACATGGATCCTATCTTCTTTATTTATTTTCTTAGGGAAAACAAAATTGTTACACCCATCAGTATAATTACTTCTCAACAACTTGTACATAGTTCCACACTGAACTCCCCTCATCAAAACCATTGCTCCTTGTACCATCTTGCAAGTTCCCTTTCGTAATAAAGTATCCACACCTGCATCATCCATCTTACTTACATATATTAGGCTCCTAGATAGATTTGGAATGTGCAAAACCCCATGGAGAGTTATAATCCTTTCAGATTTCAACAACAACTTAACCCTTCGACGTCCCATGATTTTGGTTGTCGAGTCATCTCCTAGAAATACATCACCACCATCATACTTTTTATATTCATAGAACCCCTCCCTATGAGGAGTCATATGAAATGATGCACATGAGTCAATCAACCATACACCACAATCTGCATGTGTGCCTATAGATTCTAGGTAAACATCACCTCCTTCTTATGTGGAGGTTTTCACCTCTGTGGAAAAGGCATGATAAGGTCCCTTTTCTTTAACAAAATTCTTTAACCAACAATTTCTTTTATAATTCCCAACCATTTACCACATTTATAGTATTTCCTCAAATATTTTCCTTGATATTTAGATATACCTCTAGATTCAGATCTCCCCCCTGAAGACTTGATTTTATTCCTATCTCAGAGACGACCTCTTACAAATAAATCATTTGTTCTCTGACTATCCATGCTCTTCCACCTCATCTCTTCCAATAAAAATGATGCAACTACATCCTCATACTTCAATGTAGATTGAGTGGTACTACCAATTTCTACAACCAGGATATTCCAGGATTTTGGAAAATACATAACAAATTAATACACTTATCTTCTTCTGCAAGCTTAATATCAACATAGACTAGTTGACTTACCAGAGTATTGAAGGCATTTAGATTCTCTGTCGCAAAATATCCATCTTCCATCATAAGGTGATACAACTTATTTTAAAGAAACAACTTTTTTACTAGGGACTTAGATTGATACAAATTCCCTAACTTTTCCCATATTTCCTTGGCTGTAGCTTCTCCCAAGACATTCAGTGACACTAAATTTTCTAGGTAGAGTTGAATTGTACTCCGTGATCTTATATCCAACTTCTCCCAATATTCTTTTGACATACCAATAGATTGTGTACTAGTTGTTTGTGTACCAATAAATTGTGTACCGATAGGTTGTGTACCAGGATCCAAAACGATCCATTGTTATTTGTCTACAAGAAGGTCCTCCATATTGAGATTCCATAGCTCAAAGTTTTGACCGTTGAACTTCTCATTATCAACTCTAGAATTTCTCGCCATTTTATTTCAACACACAAATCATCACTACAAAGCTCCCATTAAACGTAGGTTTATCACAGAGCCAAGATAAAATTGATCTTATCAAGACCGAGACAAACCCTCAACAAAAAAGATGTCCCCTTGAAGTAAAAAAAGTTCTCTTATACCACATGTAAGTTTTAAACCTGTGAACTAAATCAATGCATACTGATTCTTAAGAAAAACATAAATTAATCAATGGCACATACACATTACACATATATTTACGCTGGAAACCCTTAACCAAGAGAAAACCAACCTTCCTTGGTGCCGCACCTTTCAACTCTTCATTGTATTAATTTCACCATCCACAATACAATATATACAATAATTTAGGTATTTCACAGCTACCAAAACCCTAATCCCTTAATCCAGGATTAATTTAGAAAACCACTAAAAATAGTGAAAACTGCCAAACAAATCTGACACCCCCCCCCACATACATGCAAAGAATATAAAACATACCCAACACATACACTAAGGAATTGGAGGAACATGATAGGCGATATGTCATGACATGTGCAGAAGGGTATTCACTAGGTTTTCAGTGATTTTTTGGGATATCAGATGGAAATTTTGTGGAAATTTTTGGCCACAAAGGGTGGTGTTTGATGAGGTCATTCATCAACCATGAAATAGCATGAAAGTTTAATGTTTCTAGGAAAGGAAACGGTGTATTGGTGAATGGATTTGGGTTGAAAGAAGACATAAATTTTGAACCTGGTAGACCTTGTGGTACCCCCTTATTTTTGTCCCTAGAAACACTAGGGCCCTCAGGAACAAAACTATCCCTAGGGATATAAGGGACTCCAGAAAAATTTATTCCCCTAGGGACATAAGGGCCCTCAGAGGCATTATTTCCCTCAACAATAGAAATAATGTTGGAGGTAGGACCAGACCTAGTATTAACATTCTGTTAGCGTTCGGAAGTCACTCCTGGATTGCTAGCAGGAGCAGAGCCCGAAGCCCATCAGTTTTATGTCACGGTTTGTTTAAAGGGTGATCAAATGGAGGGAAACTCAGAACAACACCGTATCAACTCAGAACCTAGACCAGGCATGCACGGAAGAGTGAGGTCTTGATAAACTCCAAACAATGAGTCATAGTAAAGGGTGAGCAGGTGGAAGACTTGCGCAAGAAGAGTGCAAGGTCTATCACAGACATCTGGTTCGGGATAGACTGAAGAGGAATGCATTCGAACGCAAAATCCTTTTACATTCAAACACAAATACCAGAGGGCACGAAAACGTCACAACAAATCCTTTATTGTAACAAGCTGTCCTACTGTGAATCCTCAAGCAAAAGATGAAACAAAGATGGAAAAGAAAGGAAACTGTTTGTTATA
>SNQJ01S0127357.1:4453-30682 GCA_010110895.2 Picea sitchensis | reverse complement strand
GTGAATGGAAGTTTCTTTATATTGGAGAAACAAAGTTTCTTTACATCAACAAACAAATGACACTTTCTATCAACACACAAAATAAAATTTCCTTCGGTGACACAAATAAAATTTCTATTAGTGTGAGAAATAATCTTTTATTAGGAAACCAAATAAACTTTGATTTTGATGGACAAATAAAATTTGCTTTGAGTGGTCGAAATAAACTTTGCTTTTGGTGGACAAATAAACTTTTCTTTCGAAAACTAAAATAAACTATGATTTAGGTGGAAAAATAAACTTTGTTTTTGGCGGCTCAAATAAAGTTTATTTTCGATAAACAAATAAACTTTGCTTTTGGCATCTGAAATAAACTTTGCTTTTGGTGGCTGAAATAAAATTTGTCGTAGAAATATTTTAATCATTCCTAGATGTATCAAGGCCATTGACCTCAAGATCATATACAATCCCAACCATTTATTTCGCCAAACTTCACGACTGCCATGAAAGCACCAAATTCAACCTTCTAGTCCAATTTTTCTTTGCAATTAGCATATTGATGCAATTAATAATCTCTTAGATGATTATTTGTGCAAATTAGACTTGAATTCGCTTGGAATTTTAGGGATTTTTACCAATTTTTCCCCAATTTCACATAGGAAAATTTTGTTAAATAATTGTCCGAGCATAGTAAAAAATTTCTCCTCTGAAATATCTGGTCTCTGGCCTAATGCAGGTTCAGTGTCAAAAACTTCACTCTGATACCAAGCTACGACGTACCCAACACCCTCTATTGTGCTCTGTTGAGGATATGGGGTTCTTGGAATTTCCATTAATAAACCAATGCAGGTTCAATGTCGAAACCTTTGCTCTGATACCATGCTGCGACATACCCAACACCCTCTATTGTGCTCTGTTGAGGATATGGAGTGCTTGGAATTTCCATTAATAAATCAAATCAACTCAAGTTTGATACCATTTTTAAAAATCAATGTGTGCAACATGACATACAAGTTCATGCAACTATCACTAACCTCCAGAATTATAAATGTAGACTATTTCTCAAACATAGAAACATCTAAACACACCGAACACAGAATAAACATAACATTTAATCACATCATTAACATAGTAAATAAGAAAGTGGTCAATTGGGTTTATCCCGAGTGGTTTGTGCTGAGGGGTGTTTACCCCCCCACCCAGGTTCAATTCCCACAAGTGACATGTTGACCTCTTAAATGAGCAAGCTATCGAAAAAGCCTCGACTTTCTACAATATTTGGTTTACCCTGGGTACCATCCTCAAAATGAGGGGAAGTGCCTGATGGGTTTCCCTAGGAATTATTCTAAGGAAATAAAAGTAAATAAGAAAGTGACCAGAACACTTATCTTTATGAACGATTACACAACTAGCTACAAACGATGGACGTTCCACCCAACCATAGACTATGTTTCTCCAGTTCTCTTAGTAGCATGTCATCCTTGAGCTGGGGCGATGAGTCCACAAGAAGAATGACTCCTATGGCTAGCTATTGTCCACTATAACAACCCAATACCGAATAAATTCACAGTGATGCGACTCCTACAACAATTCCAACTTCCCATCTCTCTTCCCCATAAGTGTGCACAACCCAAGGGATGTAATTTCCTTCTATGCACCGTTGAATCGAAATCTCGTCATCTATTATAAAAACTTGCAAAATATTGCACGGCCCATATGCATATTATGATATAATATTAATAGGCGGGGTCCCCAATAAGAAAACACATGAAAGTTTATTTTCAAGCATTTCCCAAGACATACATACATACCTTCCATGATTTGATGGGTTGATGCACTTCTGTTTAATGCATAGCAATGATGGTTGTTTCTTGTCATTCTTCAACTTGTTGACATGGTACTGATAATATATGAAATTTATGTGGATGACACTATTCATGATCATGCATGCAAAACAAGTCATTTTATGAGTTTATAAACTCAAGGTATATGAACCATAATTTTGACATATACTTACAATGAGGGGATAATGGTTTTATATACTACACACATATAAAAGGTTTTCTCATACATATATAATGACCTTACTATAAACTTATGGTGAACCATGTCAATATATTAAATTTGCAAGTCATACTGGTTCTATATGGCAACAATAATTATGTTATGAAATGTCATAAGTTTCAAGTTTATGGGAAAAAGTTTTGAATTAAGTTTGATATATAACCTGGCAAGAGTGGCACATATGCTTCTTTTGGAATGAGGTTGGTTTTATTTAACACATGATATACATGGCATATGGTTGATAATGCAAATGATTAAACCCTAACATATTCATGTGGGTGGCAAGTTGGTTAGTTATTATGAAGTGACAAGTTTGATGGCATGAGTAAAATGTTGATATAATGTGTGGTGATGTGCTTATATGGAAGTTGGTTTCAACCTATGATTGGTTAATGTGGTATATTGCGTATATGTTTTGGATCATGTGAATCGTTTGATGTGTTATGTGGCATACACATTTGAATTTGGTTTTGGGCCAGACATGATGGGCTGGCCATGCAATTAATTTTGCAAGGATGTAGGTAATTAATCCCATAGTACCGTGTATACCACCCTCATGGCCTTGGGATTTGGTAATTTAATTTTGTTGCTGGTTGTGGAGAGGTATATCTCGAGCTTGGTGTGGAAGCTAAGCTCCTAATAGTTCTAGCAACCGTTTTCTCTCGTCATCACAGGTATACAAAACACTCAAGCTCAGGTATGCAAATATCAACTTGTTGAACATCACTTGCATACATTTTGCACAGTAATAGTTTATTAATGAATATGTTCTTGACTGGTTTTGGGTATGCTTTTCTTTTCCCTACTTTTTTGCTCTAAATAAATTAATGGTTTAAGGGTTTCTGAAGTGGTTTCTCTTTGATAATGTTTTTTTAACTCCATGCACTATTTCACTTTCCATTTATCATTCACAATTGTTTAAGAGAAACCCATTTGTTTAAACTGTGAAATGAGACCAAGGTTTGAGTTTTTGTAATGGTTGCTTGTTGTTTGGTATGTCAACTTTCGAAATTCCTTCGCTTAAATGAGGAAAGGATTGTTTTTGAACCCCACTGATCATTATTTGATATGGGTCTTGTGTTGTTTTAAAGTTTTGAGTTGGAAAGTTTTATATGCACCAATCTTGGTTTATTTCACCAATCTTGGTTTATTTGAACATGTTTTACTATATAAAGGTTTATGACCAGCTTTTAAATGCTTTTCCAATTATTGAAAGTTGAGTTGGATTTGAACTCTTGACTTCAACACAATTTTGAATCTGAATACAAGTTGTTTGCTCGCCAATGAAGCTTTTGGTTGACTCTGATTTCGAACTTGTGGCAATATGATGATTATTTTGAAATGGTTTAAGGATTTATACAGGTTGTCTGTAACTTGTGAAACCAAGCAATGATTTTTTGATGATAAGTATGAGACTCATATGTGGTTCTTGGGTATTGTTTGCATTTTTTGTTTTGAACTCGTGACCACTTATGGATACATGCTTGCATGCTCTTTTTCTTAATGGATTTCAAACTCCAGACCTTTGGTTGTGGACCGGATTTATGATTTGAAAAGATCTGGTCCTTCTCATAACTAAGCATGGTTATGTTATCACCGAAATGGGGTTTTCATATTCAAATTTGAGTTGAAGGTTCTGGATAATTTGGGTTTTGAACCCATGATCCCCAACAATTATATGGATTTATACAAACTATTCATTTTAGTTTGTCACAAGAAGAGTTTCTTTTGGATGTTTTATTTCAAATTGTTTTGAGAAACACATGAATTGCTCGTCCATGCACTACCAACAAACAATGATTAAAATTAACCCTCAAGTATTGGTTGAATTCGGGGTTTACAATTTTGTGTGGATATACGTATAAACAATTTTCATTTCATTTTGAAACAATGATGCATAAAATTTTAAATTAACATTCCTTCCGTCTCTGTTAGGTTCAAGTTGGGTTCGAACCCACAACTTTCTGGTTCTTAAAATGGATATATGAGTTATTTACCTCAGCCTTCATAAACAATAAAAGGTTCCTATGTGACTCTGGTATTAGTCATAACTATGGTCAAAGTTTCGAGCCCAAGCTATGTAAGAATAAATTGCAAAACTAAGTTAAGTTTTTTCAAATCAATTATGTTCCTTTTTGTCTCAAGATATTTGAGCTTATAGTTTGACAAGTTTTTTGGTTTGGATTACACGATGATGTGAAAATTGGTCACTGTTTATGCAAGAAAATGAATATTGTGTTGTAAGATATCTCCAGTTCTGTTTCAACCGAAATATTATGATGGTTTTACAACCATATGGTGATTTTTTTTTTTCTTATTGAAATTCTCGTCTTCCTAAAGTCACAATAAAAAGAGCTTGTTTTCATTGAAACATTCAAGTTCGTTGAAAAATATTGTTTAGAGAATTCAAAGATAGTGACATAAGATCATAGTTTTCATAATTGATAAGTGATGAAGCTAAGCATGCAGACTTCAAGTTACTCTTTCTCTTTTATATAATAGGACCAAACCCTTGCATGCTATATCATTTTTCATATATTATTCTTGAAAGTCCCAAATCATGTTCCATTTGATCACAAGTTTTTCTCTCCCTGTTGTATAAATATAAAAGAACTTTCAAAGAAGGGATTTGTTGGCTGATTGGTATATAGAGTCTTGATGCTTGAACAATTGATGTAATTTGAAATGAATCATGTGATGTGTTCACATGAAGTAAACAATGGTTTATAGAGCATGCTAATATGAACTTTATCCATATTGAAAATAGGATAATTTGTAAGCAAAAATGATATGGATTATGAACATTATCATGCATTCATGTCATCTATTTCATTTTCCATAAATTACAAGTCCTCTTTTCATCACTCCTTATCATTATAATTCCATTTGCATTCACTTTTCCATGTTCAATGAGATCAATGACAATTTACTAAAGATTTACAGTTTGAATGTTTTGGATACCAAACATAGAAATGACAATTACGATATTTGTCCATGTTTTCCTTGTTTCCCTTCATTTTCCCCCTTAGTATGCTTGATTGACTGGTCGGTTCAGAGCCATTATTAAATTATATTTAAGGAAAAATAATATTTTATGATTAACATACTGTGACTTGTGTATGCTAATTTGATCATTGGTGAATATTTAGATGGGTTTCTTCAACATAGGAAACAACCACTCTAGAAACATGGGCAATACGGGAAACAAAGGAAGAGTGCTCGATGCATTTGGGAAAAGAGGAAAAAATAAATGAATGAGGTTTTCCCATTTTGATGCAAATTGTGAAAAGTTTAACCAACTAGTCCAAACTGGTTATTTAAACCTCGCGGTCCACCATTTAGACCTCCCCTTCATCCTCACTCAAGTATTGCATACATTCTTGAATAACCCCATATGCAACCTCATGTGCCTATATACAATGATGGATGGAATAATATGCCAGTTAATCCTCCCTCTAGTGTAGTTCATTGGCCCACTATGTCACTGCCACTCCCTCCTCCTCCTCCTTTACTGCTTGCTCAACCCGTTTCTTTTGATGCCTCACATGTGCATTCTGCTGAACTTCCAAAGAATTATAAATCCTTAGCTATTGATCCTAAGGAAAGTATAGGAAAACGACTTTTCATTTGTGTCATTTCAGATTCATTAGAGACATCCTCCAACACCATCAAGTCCTCACCTTCCAAACTTGAGGATGGTGTAAGAAAAATCACATTTGAGGATATGCACCCGGAAGTGTCAAAGGTCGATGAGAAGAAATTTGTTGATGCAGATTTACTCAAACATAGGGAAACATTATTAGAAGGAAGTACGTAGAGAGAGTCTACTTCAAACAAGAAATATTACTTTTGACTTTATTTTATTTTCATGATGACATAAGTTTGACATTTGAGGCACATATATTTGGACAACTGACATAATTATTATTTTTTGGGAAACTTATATCATGCCTTTAAAGTGTTTTGGGAGATACATATATTTATAATTATGGCATGATTACTTTGGGTTGCTTTTGATATATGTTTTATGATGATGTATGCATGATATCTTGAATAAAAAGTGGAGGGACAAGGGAATGTTGAAAATAAAACAAATAAAGACATACAGGGGCCTCGCCTATTAAATATTAAATATTAAATACTATTATTATTTATCCTTATCATAAATAAAGTTGTCCTATTATTAACTAAATTTATTTAACTTTAGTAACAAAAAGTAGTTGAACCACTTGAACTACTTTTTGAAGAGTAAAAGGAAGAGACCAAGGACAAGGAAATACATGAGAAAATAGAGAGATAATTATGATAAGGTTTTTTCTTATTTCAAGTGAGATTTCCAATATTCATTCTTTCATTTTTGAGTTTCATGAGAGCTAAGTTATCTTGTTGATAAAATGATTACTCTAAAGGTGACAACGATAAAAGGACTAGGAAGCATAGAATTTTGACATGCTTCGGAAGGTCATTCATTATCTTGGTAGTCTGTTTAGTTTGATTAGAATTCCTGAATTCATTTTCAATGTTGATTAGTGATATTTTGTAGAGTTAAGACTCTGATGAGCGTGTAGCTTGGATTGCTCCAGTTTATCTTAGTCTTGGTCTTTTTCTTTCATACACCAATTGTCTTTGTATGATTCAAAATTACATCCTATACTTCTAAGTATGATTCTACTCTAAACCCTCACAGGGGTTTGTAAAGAGGAACTTGGTTGTAACTCAGAAAAGACATCAATAGAATCTGATTTCTTCTCAATTTGAGACTTGTGGTTTATCGGTTTTCATATGTGCGTTATCTTGTATTTATTCAATTAACTCTTATAAAAATTCCATTTACAAACATATTTTCTATTTTTAAATTTATTTTACAACAGAGCATACAATTTTGATAATATCATCAGGCTCAAGAATTTATTTCTTAAGGGTTTATTTATATTTTTGAATAGGCTATAAGTCCACGGTAACATTCCCACCTTTCTCACCTAGCCTAGTGAGATTTGAAAATGCTTGAGTGGGGATATAACCATTCCTCACCTCAACATGTGCCATAATCCCCTAGACAATCCTCATCCCCTATAAGGCTCTATCATATATTGGCTAGGAATCTCTAAGCTCAGGGCTCCAGGTAATCCAGTTGTAAAATGGAGTCCTCACAACAACATTTTCATATGATCTTGGGTAATTTTTCCACAACAACTCCTCACAAGCATGACAACCTAGTTCTCAACGTAATTCCTAGCTCCCTCTCATGATTGTTTTCAACATAGTGTGGCCACCTCCTCTTTTTAACACCAAACTTTTATTTTCCTCTCTTCTTCTATCCCCCAAAAATCAACTCCCCCCCTTCTACTCAAATTTCCTTTTCTTTTTCTCCCATGCATGTTTGACTCTCATAATTCCCTAAAATGATTGTACTTAGACCATGCTTTCATAACTAGGTGAGATGACTCTTTCACCTACCTCTTACATGCATTGAATGATATAATTCCCATCATGAGTGTACTCAACCCCTTCTTCAATAACTAGGTGAGATGACTCTTCCTCCAACCTCTTTCAATCATTCATTGATTGATTTTAATAAGTCAAAGGAGGTAAATAGTTAATAAAAAAATGATTTAGGAAGATGGAATAGGATTCTAGGCATGTGGAGTCCCCTCAAACCCCCCTTTAGCCCCCTCTCTTGTGGAATCATAATGCCTAATGAAACCACCCTTGTCCATCTATAACTGGTGATATTTTTTTATTTTTATTACTTTTAATGCACAATATTTACATATTGCATTGCTTAGCCCTCGACCATTCATCATATATACAAATATACATTTCTAATCCGAGAATAAAAAATGGGGTGTTATAAATTCAAGAACCAACAATATGTAACTTTTTGGGTGCTTTGGTTGCATCCTTTTGAATTAATACAATTTTTGTTCCAGTTTAAAAAGAAGACATTTGTTTCTTCTTTCTTTTGGAGAATTTGATCATTTTCATCATCTATCACTACTTGAGAATTAACCATTTGAGAAAGATATTCCACACTTTGTTTTAGTCACTTAATTTGAGGTAGATATGACTCAAACGAGCTACTCTCCATTTCGGTCACTCATGTATGAGACTGTAATAAGATATTTATAGATGGAAGAGATGATACCATCAAAGAGAAGAATAATGGAACCAATGACTTGGTGGTAAAGGGGATAAAAATTCCCATGAAATAAAGAAATAATTAGGAATCTAGATCATTGAGTGTCTTTAAATACACAAAGGACTCATGCATCAACCCTTTTAGAAGCCCCATGTAAAGTACTTAATGCACTCATCCTCTACCTCATTGAATATGTTAGGGACATATGAACTTGGGATATTTGATATCAAATGGATTGGAAGTATTGAATGGGGAAAGAGATAACTGTCATACCACCTACAAAAAGAAACTCAGATTGGAGCATGTGAACCATGTGTGTTATTAGAGAATAGAGTCCCTTCATGAATTCAATGATGCCAACCTCATGATGTAACACGACTGTCAAAGTTTCATGGGAATTGGTGATGTATTCCAAACTAGATTTCTAGTTCTCACATTATACAAAGTTGAGATGCTCAAGTTAAATAAGATTGGACCTCTGGGATTGGATGGCTTGGTTAGCCAACCAGTCATTGACTTTGTTTCTTGATCTATATGTATGAGAAAAAATTATTTGGTCAAAGTCTTTCGATAAAACCATCGACTAATTGTGTCCATGAGGTGTTCTCCCAACTTTGAGGTTTGGCACACTCTGTGATACAATCAATTAAAAATTTGGAGTCACCTTTTACCCACACATTTATGATCTGATTATGTTTTGAAATGATTAAACCATTTTGAGAAATATCCCATGAAACAATAATTGGTGTAAGCAAGATTCCTTGAACTATTTATGATTAAATATCTCACTCCTGCAAGCCTTGGGTAATTTTTGGTTCCTCCATTGAAGTTTGACTTCACCCAAGCTATGGTTAGGAGGAATATACTCATGATTGGGGAGATCTAGGCTTATAGGGAGAGTGGGATGTGACTCAACCCCAAAGGAATTCAATTGATCAACTTCCTCTTTGTAAACCTTTACTTTCATGGTGGAGACACTAGCTTCTTCAATTATATATATTTTTGGCTCTTTCCTAGATTTGATATGGAGATAGAAGTATCTCTTGAAAGATACAAATTCTCGGCTTTCTAAAGTGTCCACATGATAAAGTGTGGTTCAATTATTCAAATGATGGGAAACTTAGTCTATTTCCAATGCATTCCCTCCCACTCTTGAAGAAAACATATATCTTATTTTGTTGGAGGAACAACTGAAACTGCAAGTTTCTCCCAATACTCTCAAACCTTCCTAGAGTAGGGACATGATAACATAATATTAGAATTGTCCTCAAAACTAATTCCACACCTTAAACAAATGGATGGCCCCTGAACACTCTTGTGATAGATGGATTTGTTGATATTATGGTAGCCACGGGAGGTAATTACCTCCACGTGTAACCCTGACAAGAATAGAATATTATGGGAAGCAAGAAGAAACCCTAAAGCATTAAACTTAACCCTAGAAGACAAGTCGACTCAAGGAAATATTTAATATTAAGTATTTAGCCTCCAGAATGAGAAGTCGACCCATAAAGTTCTGGAAAAATAGTATAAATACAAGTAGCTAGACCTCATTTTGTACACAGCTCGAAATTTCAGCAGTAAAGAAGTGCGCACTACAGAAACTGAGCAAGTGCGCAAGTCTGGGGAGTAGCTACAACCACAACTACTACAATCTGTATTTTCGGTTTAGTCTCAGATATTCTATTGGTTATGGTTAGAATTTCTGATCAATCTTGGTTATCTTTGCTTGGTGCATTATCCTTGGTTGGCTATTGATTTGCTTCCAAAATCATTCTCTGTCAAGGTTAAGGTGCTCAGGGGTGGCTTCGTCCTATGGTTGGGTGACAATATTGCTATATTGTCTATGGTTAAACCAACACATCCATTATTTCTAACAGGTTATGGGCCCACACTATCTTTGGACAATCTAATCGCTGGATGATAGATTGGGAGGATTTTCTGAGTTACAGTTGCAGTTGTAGCCAGTTTTTGCTGCAACAACGAAACCCCAACCCTCTTGTTGAGGCACCTTAAGTGAAGACATTGACCTAATTTTTGGATAGCCTAGTGTGCCCTAGCCTAGCGCATCTCCTGGTACTCTCAACAAGCTAAGATGTCAACTTTGAGTTTTTGGTCAAAATCAAGGGTTGACCAAGTCAAAGAAATTATGACTTACTCTATGAAGTCAAAAAACAAGTTAGAAGGGGCTTGTAACTTCAGAGCGTGGAAGACTAGGATTGAACTCATCCTTGCCAAGAATAAAGTGTTGGATGTCATGAAAGGAAAGATCGTGGAACCACAATTCAAAGAAGGAAAAGAGAAAGAACCTCAGAACGTTGCAATTATGGAGAAGTTCAAAGAGAATGACATCAATGCCATGAGTATCATAGTGGACTCCATAAAATACCACTTGATACCCTACATCTCCCATCTTGACTCATCTAAGAAGATGTACGATGCCCTAACTAACCTCTTCTCAGTCAGAAACATTGGACAAATAATGAGTCTAAAGAATGAGCTTAAGTGACATGAAAATGAACAATGATGAAAGCATAACATCATGCTTTGTGAGAATCTCTCTCATTAAAGAGATCAACTACAAGATATTGAAGAAATCATTTTAGAAAAGAGGCTGGTAAATATAGTACTCAATAGTCCTCCCAAGACATGGGATGCATTGGCATAAGCATGAATATAATAAAGGAGTATCCCACATTTGAAGAACTTTGGACTTGCTATGCACAAGAAGAATCAAGTATTAGTGCAAAAGATAAACTGAAAATCACGATGATCAAGCCTTCACAACAAAGGTTCAAGAATTTCGGAATAAAAAGAAGTTTGGTTCAAGAAAGCCAAATCAAGAAAGATATGTCAAAAATACAATGCTTCAATTGTGAAAATATGGTCACTACAAGAATCATTGTCTCGAGTTAAAGAAAAGGAAGGAAACACATGAAGCATCAGGTTATGAAGAAAGGAACCTCAAAAGAAAGTCAAGAAGGATGAAACATACTTCTTCTTCTAAGACTAGGTAAAAATATTCTTCATAATTCTTGTACATACCATGTTTACATAGTTTTGTGCATATCTTGCATATCTATTCTTAGAAGAAGATAATATGTTCAAGAGAAACAATACCTATGGAAGAACAACAATATAAAGATTTCCATCCACGATGACTATAAGTCAAACAATACAAATAAAAGGATGAAATTACGTGACAATATTTGGTAACAATTCCGTGGAAGCTATTAACATAAATGCTGCAGCTCTGAGATAAGCCAAATCGAGAATCAAACTTGAAGAAACCGTGAAGTAAAAACCGAAAGAAGTCGACAATCAAAAGGAAATTAGAAAAATATTTGTGACGCTGAGAAGGCAATAAGGATCTGAACAAGTGGAGCTCTCTAGATGGAGAACAATTATATAATTCCAAAAGAAGAGCATGCATTCATGCATGGGTAAGAGATGAGGAGGGAGCTAGTCCTAAATATGATCCATTGAAGTTATGGAAGTAACTATCCATGTTCCCCATCAATATGGTAGAAACCATGAAAAGCATCACATGTTCAATTTGACTTTAAAAGAAGCCTTCTTCGAAAAGAATCGCCAAAGTATCCACTGGTTTGTCCATCACATCCATGATCCTATGATGAAAGGAAAGTGAGAATCTTTAGGGCATGGAATCTATAGAAAACACCAAAGGACCCAAGAGCTAGAAACATGAAGAAAAACATGGAAGATTCCAAGAAAGAAAAAACAACAACTAGTCATTATGTCATTAATCACCAAGACTACAGCAGTGCAGGCCCCTAGAAGGTCGAGAAAAGAATAAATGGGAGAATTTGTGATGAAGAGCGGTGTATGGAAGACTTATGAATAGAAGCTTTGATAGATACAAGATGAGATTCAGAACTAGAGGTTCTCCCGGATGGAGGGAAGACTATGATGATAACTTGTTCGAATAAACCCGGACATACACGAGGCCATTATATGATACGCAAAATCCCACGGGTTGGAGTTTACATCCAGTTAGTCTGGGGACTATTCTCCTCAACAAATGTTAAACAAAAGCATATGGAGCAACCTCAAGGTTTTGGGTATACCAGAAAGAGACCCTTGTATGCAGATGGAACAAACTCTCATGATGTGGAAAAGTGCCACTTGGATATGTTCCAATTTGAGCCTTGCCACAATGTGCATGAGCTAGCAAGAAACAAAGTGTTGAATTCAACCCGCGATATATTGTAATGATCAGGAGCTATATGAAGCCTTCAAGAAAACCATTGTTCTGACGGTAGAGTACATTTGAGATCGAGCATTACATTCTTCCATGATGAAGTCGAGAAAAGAGAAGTGGTTCTCCAATATATCTCCAAAGATGAGCAAATAAACAGATATATTTTAGTAAAACCTCTGTCCAAGATGAAAAACTGCGTACTCAGAGAATGAAATTTGGAGCTCGTGGAGATGTATTCCTTATTGAAAAAGGAAGTATTTACTCTCAGGTTGGGAGGGAGCCTTGATGTGTTATTGATTTATGGACACTCATTTTCAATTAGAAAAATTGTCCAATATGATTAGTTCCTTTCCAGTTCAGAAAGTGGTTTTGGATTTCTGACAGAGCCGGGCATTCGATTCGGTCTCCCATATCAGACATCCATTTTTGTAATGAAAATGGTTCAATATATTATTGATGTACCACCGAATAGCGATTCCTTGTGGCGAGTGTGGGGTAATGGTCTAGGAAAAACATTCTTGTTGGTAGTAACTCTAAGTAGTGGTCAAGTAGAGTGGTCGGCCTCGCAGGCGGTCATTCTTCGGTCCACCGATTGAGAAGTTTCAAATAATGGTTTGTTATAGGAGGTTGTTGCATGATAGTCATTTCCATAAGAAATGGTCAGGACAATCATTCCCTAGGAAAACTCATTCTCTCTAGGTTGGACTTTGTTTAGTGCCGGAGGAATGGCCCGATTAGGTGAATGGTCCGAGGTTTAACAATCAGGGACATGCATTCTCTATGGAAAACTCATTCTCTATAGGTTTCACTTTGTTTAGTCTTTTGGAAGGAATGACGATTAGGTGAATGGTCAGGGCTTCGAAATCGAACAATTATTCTCTCTAATGCTTGAGAATAATAGTCGGATATCATGGATGATGTTTACTTTTGAGTAGATGGTCATTCACATCTGTGAGATGTGAATGGAATAATGGCCTTGAATGAATTAGTTTTGTATCATGATATTGTTTTACGTGCGGGTTGATATCGGATGATATGATTTCTATGGACACTATATGTCTATGGAAAGTAGATGTATGTCTTGTGGTGGATGTTTTCCATTGGTTGTGACTATGTCACTGGATGTGTTCCACTGGTTGTGACTATGTGTCACTGATTAAGTAGTTGTGTGCTACTTGGTGTGGTAGTGTACCATTGGATTGTAGTTGTGTACTACTATGGATAGACACAATTGTGTTCTATTGAATGACATTGTTTTGATTTCCATGTAGACTATCAGTTGTGTTGATATTTTCTAAGGTATATAGGTTGAGACAGATCTCTATGACTTGATTAGAAAATAATCCTAGATTGACATTCCTATAGGAATGGTCTTTGTAGTCCATGGCGTAGCTTTTACCATCTGTTGGGATAGTCATTCTTCTAGGACATATGTCCAGATTAGAAGAATGGTCCTTGTATCACTCTGTGGAGTGAGTGACTTATTCAGCATCATGCCTGATTACTCAGATAGAGTATGGCTTCGAGAGATGATGCAATTGATGCTATCATATGATAGTGATGATGGTGCTCATGATCTAATCATAAGATAGTCTGTACGACTATGATGATTCTACCGGTTGAATGGTATGTTTGTGCTCAAGACCATTGCCTTCAATACCTCCCTAGCTAGGAGGGAGTGTTGATATTATGGTAGTTGCGGGAGGTATTTACCTCCACATGTAACCTTGACAAGAATAGAATATTGCGGGAAGCAAGAAGAAACCCTAAAGCATTAAACTTAACCCTAGAAGACAAGTCGACTCAAGGAAATATTTAATATTAAGTTTTTAGCCTCCAGAATGAGAAGTTGGCCCAGACATCTCAGGAAAAAAAGTATAAATACAAGTAGCTAGACCTCATTTTGTACACACAGCTCGAAATTTTAGCAGTAAAGAAGTGCGCACTGCAGAAATTGGGCAAGTGCGTAAGTCTGGGGAGTAGCTGCAGCCGCAACTACTGCAATCTATATTCTTGGTTTAGGCTCAGATCTTCTATTGGTTATGGTTGGACTTTCTGATTAGTCTTGGTTATATTTTCTTGGTGCATTATCCTTGGTTGGCTATTGGTTTACTTCCAGAATCATTCTCTGTCAAGGTTAAGGTGCTCGGGGGTGGCTTCAGCCTATGGTTGGGTGACAATATTGCTATATTGTCTATGGTTAAATGAGCACATCCATTATTTCTAATAGGATTCCCCTAAGACGGTTTTTCTTTTGGAAGCAAGTATTATGAAGGCTAATATTCCCCTCTAACAGCTTGGGTACCATAGTTTTCCAATTTATGGAGAGAGACCGCCTCTTGAAACATTGTGATATATTCTTATTTCACTATGTAATTACCAAACTTGGAATTCCAGCATGGAATGCCAACTCCCAATTTGTGTGGAGTGGTTCTTTGCCAAAAAAATAAATCTTGAATTTGCCAAGTAGGTCCTCTTGCAATTAAATGGACCACTTAATAGGGTTAGACTATATTCGAAAAGGATAAGAAGGAGGAATTTATTTCCAAAAGCCACGAATCTTGGTCTAATTATGGAGAACATCTTATCTTTGATGTGATGAGTATCTATTTTAGATTTGATAGGAGGACATCCACTCTAGGAGGTATCCCAGAAGTCTACTTCTCCATCTAAAATTTCTCAAAATTGATCATCTACTATAAGGTAGAGTATTTTGACCATACTATTCCAAATGGGAGATCCATTAGGGAGGGAAGTATGATGAAGAACAAATTTGGTATTTACACCATCCAAATAATTATGTTGTAAATTTTTTCTCTACAAATAATTTGGTTCTTTTAGGAGTCTTGATACCAATTTTTCCTAATACCAAACCCCCCTTCCCACTTGGGTTTTACATCCTCTTGCAAGGGGAGGAGATGCCATTTCCTATATTTATAGGCACCATAACAAAGTAAGTTCCTAATGATATATTCAATTCAATTTAAAGTTAGTTTGGGCACCATGAGGATATAGTCGAGGAAAATTTGGATCCTCGCAAAAATTAAAGAGATGCACACTAGTGTCCTAGCTACTATGAAATATTTGTTTTCTCATGCCTCCAACTTCGCTTCGATTTTATCCATAGTATTACTCCAACTAATATGCTCATAACCTAATGTAGTAAGATGATATCCAAAGTACTTGGATGGAAATTCACCTTTAGATAAGCCCGAAATATTGATGATCTTCTCATGGATTCAAATGTTGAGATGTAGAAAGAACATAATAGACTTACCAAGAAAGATGATCTTCTCACAGATTCGAATGTTGAGATGTAGAAAGAACATAATAGACTTACCAAGGCTTATTTCTTGACCTGACACAACTTCAAATACTTCAAGGATTTTATTTAAGGCTTTAGCTTCTTGGATATTTACTTCACCCATTAACATGGTGTCATCAACAAACTAAAAGTGAGTAATAGGTTGTAGTCTTGATGAGTTTTTTATGCCTTTGATTGTTCCTTCATCTCTGGATTTGCAGATGGATATACCTAAGGATTCCATGAGATTTATGAAAAGGAAAGGGGACAATGGACATCCCTACCTTAATCCTATGGATGATTTAAAAAAGGAAGAGGGTACACAATTAATAAGAACAATAAAGGAAGCAATGGAGACACAACTTTTGACCCATTCAATCCAACATTTTGAGAATCCAATTTTTGTTAATACTTCTTGGAGGAAGTCCAATCATACTCCATCATAAGATTTGACCAAGTCATTTGTGATCAACATTGCATATTTTTTCTTGGACTTTAAAGTGTGAATGACTCCCTACATTGTGATCAAGTAGTCCAAGCTTTGGTATCTTGCCACAAATCCTCCTCATTGTTCAAAAATAATCTACTACAACAAAAGTTTCAATTTAGAAGCCATGATTTCAGTAACAATTTTGTAAACAAAGTTACAAATAGAAATAGGAAAAATCTATCCAAATATATTGCATTTTCTTTCTTAGTTATGAGATTAAGAAAGATGGAATTCATATTCTTGAGAATGGATCCTAAATATCAAGGTTCCTCTATTATCTAAAAGAGATAAGATTTGATGGCATCCCATACTAACTGAAAGAAATCAATTGAAAATCCATTAAAGCTGGGATATTTTCATTTTTTCATAGAAAAAACCCCATCAAGAGGTTCTTGTTCATAGATAAGAATGAGAAGGTTGTCATTATCTTCTTAAGAAGGTCGTTGTCGTCTTTTTTTTATCCACAATTTTGTCCCTTGTCGGAAAGAAGATCATTGATTTTTTTTTACTACCTCTAAGCATATATTCACTTGTCCTTCCACTAGGTTCCTTGAGATATTTATGACTTTAGCAACGTGGTTCATGGATCTCCTACTAAGGCATGCTTATGAAAGAACTTAATGTTCCTATCCGCGTCTTTAATCCATTGGATTTGTTAGAATGCACAAATAAGATAAGCATGATACTATATTCATTAATGATATGATACATGTATAAATACATATTTGATGACCGTTGGATTCATCATCCAAGGTCTCTCGGACTCCCGATGACTCTTCGTACACACTTGATGGTTCACATTCTTTCTGGTCAGTAACCCTAACGGATTACGTTTCCAACATTCCCACCTTTAATCCAAAGGGGTGTATGTGAGTCCAAGGTGAGAGATGATATTTGAAAGTGGGAAACTGAAATTTGGAAGTGCAGTTGCTGATGGTTGAATGTGCTCTCTAAATTTGGTGGTTTTGGGATGACCACAAACCAAAACGTCATGGTGGTTTAAGGAATACCACAAAACAATCTTATGGCTTAAGGATGACCACAAACTTTGGAACCCTGCTTTAGGCTCAATGGTTCCCAGAACATTTCCTAAGTTAGCTAGAAGTTGGAACTGGTGTCTTCTGCTAAATAGAAGTGCTCTCAAATGCTGGTTTAAAGGTGACCATAAACTGTTCTATAGAAGAAACTGAAAGTCTTCTACCAAGTGGAGGTTTAAGGGAAACCACAAACCATTTTCTAGCAGAAGCTATAATTCTTCTACTAAGTGGTGGTTTAAGGAAAACCACAAACCAATCGGGCTTGCTTGTCACACTCGCTTGTTACTGCTCGATTGTTGAGACTTCAAAACTTGAAGCATGACTATCAATTGTTGATGTTGTTCCTCCTTGTCAGGAACAAGGTGAGAAAATGCAAATCCTTTTACTGCAAGATGCGTCAATATCGAGAATGGAATTGTTCATATGAATGAGATATCTTCTTGACTATTGATGACCATCGCCAAGAATGAATCCACCCATAGTTGTTCTTTACTCTTGCAGTTGTCTTGTGTTTGAAACACCTATCTGAAGGATGATTGTGCTATCCATAATGCTCGTAAGGATGAAGATCGAAGCACCGATCTTCAACGTGGCCAACTCGCTGACAATGTTGGCATATCAAAATCTGCTCTTGAACTAAAACAGGTGAATGTGAACCATTTTGTAGCAATCCAACACTCTAGAACTGGATTGGCTTAGTGTAATCTAGATTATGAAAGGTGACATCCTTTTCATATCCGATATCGGTTCTGTGCTTGTTATACCTGATTTCTTCACAAGGTTTGATGATCTGTCTGGAAAGAGGAAGTTGAACTTCTTCTGCATTCATATATGAAGCTGGCTCGCTGAGTTGCTTCTGTATTGGATGTTAGTCTAAATAGGCATCATCATCTTCTTCATCTTAAAAGATAGAGTTTTGAGCAAGGACGAGTTCAGAATGTCGTCGAAGATGGTTTTGCTCAAGTGCATCGTGAAGAAGTCGAGTCTGAGTTTGCAACAGAGCTGTTTTGGCTTGCGAAACTTGCAAGCAAGTCACAACAAATTGCAAAGTTTCTTTGTTAGTGGTGGCTGTATTATCCACTAAAGAGAGGATTAAAGTGTTCAATAACTCTAAGAGTTCATTAACTCAAGCCATTTTAAAGACATAATTCGACGTTGCAACTCCACCCTAACTTTACAATACAAACTCAACTATGCATACAACAAATGAAGGGCGTCGACCTCTATCGAGAATGCACCCATTTACAAAAAACACAAATAAACTTACAAAACAACTATTTGCAAATATACCTTGATTCTGGAGTTGAACTGATCTTCAGGGTTAACTATGTTGTCTCTCGTTCTCCAAAGAACGTTTAACTTCTTAGTCTTCTTTCCTAAGGATAAGCACCGGAATAAATTGAATATTTGCCTTTGTAAAGATGAAATCTTAAAATCTACAATATGGCTTGAATAATTGCCTTTGTAAAGATGAAATCTTTGAGGGTACAATATGGCTTCAATAACAGGCAAAGGACTCCAACAACATGTCATAAAAGATAAAATGTTGGTCGGTAGTACCACACAACACTGATTAAGAACCTGGCCTACGAAGTGGAAGCCCGTTTGAAAGACACTGTTTATGGGAGCATTGGAGCGATCTTTGTTTTGCCGAGATAGGTGCCAGAGATTTCACCACGTCATATCAAATCGACAAATCGACCAAAAACAACCAATCCGAATGCAAAGAGAGCCAAAGCCGGATGGAATGGATTATTCGTTGTGGGCCAAGATTGATCTTGTACCTGTGACCCTCTGCTAATGCTATTACACGGGGAAGTGATTTCTGCCAGTGACAGCTCCAAGGATCGAAACCCTCCACGGAAGAAAAGTCCAGTAGCAGCTACAAGGAGAGGGCGTACACCTCCCCCAACACCCCCTAAGAAGTCCTCACCCATGAGGAAACCTTCTCCACCGCCTGAATCGATGGTTCTTTATATTGGCAATTTGAGTCGAAATGTCAATGAAGCTCATTTGAAAGAGATATTCAGTAACTTTGGCAAGGTGGTAAATGTGGAGCTGTCAATGGACAGAGTGGTTCTATTGCCAAGATATGTTGAATTCAAGACAAGATATGTATCAGATATGTTGAATTCAAGACTAGATCAGATGCAGAAAAAAACACTTCTACACCTGAATGGAGGTCAGGTTGATGGAAATGTTGTTAGTTCCCTATTCACACTCCTTCAACGTACAAAAGTATCCCCACCTCCAAGGGCAGTTGTTGCCCCTAATAAAAGAGAATCTTCAATGAGAGAAAATGCTGTCCCTGATGCAATAATTGTTAGAGATAATGCCTAATTAATGCTATATACTAGAGTTTAGGGATTGGATTGGGTTTGCTGGAGGATGTTGAGATTTTTTCTCAACTTCTCCCTCCAAGAGTGCAATAAGTTGGATCTCACAACATTTATTTAAGTGTGATGCATTTCTATGTAATTGATGCAATACAATATTATTTCTGAGTGTATTTTGTGTCTCTCTGCTCTCATAAATTCTAAATTGGTATCAGAGCGGCAGGAAAATGAGAAAGAAGTGAATATTAATTTTAGTAGATTAGATGTGCTGAATTTCTGTTTGTAAATTTTCTGTGTGTGTTTGTTAATTTATCTTGTGTGCAAGTAAATCTATTAAGATATCGTATTGTTAGAGAAGGAGCCACCATCATTTCGAAATTTCCATTGTTGCACGAAAAAAAGGAAGGACTGAATTGGATTGGCTTCACCGTGGAGAATACAAGAGCCGCTACCTATTAGTTTTATGGCTTCACGTCTTTTGGAATCATCATGTTGGAAAGATCCTAGCTCTCTAGCCATATAATTGCTGCACGAAAAAAGGAAGGACTGAATTGGATTAGCTTCACCGTGGAGAATACAAGAGCCGCTACCTATTAGTTTTACGGCTTCACGTCTTTTGGAATCTTCATGTTGGAAAGATCCTAGCTCTCTAGCCATATAATTAAAGGTGCGACATTTGCCTCCATCATAGGAACAAGAATTACAATTAAAACCAACGTTGAACTGCAGAGAATTAATGTTATTGAATCGGTCTTCAATGAAATGTCCTCCAACAGCCAGTATAGATTCTCTTTTGCTGCGTCTTGCGGGCTTTATACGCAATTGTTCCAAGTCGATGTTCAGATCCGAAGAGAAATCCAGCCAAATCAAATTGTGATTTGCATTTCCTTGATTTGTAATTTTCAGATCTGATCTTTTCAGCTGAATGTGTGTTAGTGGTTTTATGTGTGTTAATGTTTAAAGTTTTTTTTTATATGTTTATGTAAAATAGGAACTCTTGTATCTTGATATAAGCTGGCAGCCTGGCAGCCCCGGTTTCAAGAACAATTGTTCTTATGATTGGAAGTTAACTTGTATAATTGATTTTTGAAGACATTTTGTACCTAAACTGCTTTTCTACAAAATTACGGATAGCCGAAACCGAAATATCTGACAAATGGAGGTATGTCCATAGGATGATTCATTACTTGACAACTTTTCTCATGGAAGCCCCAGTGAGCAGAGTTTGTCAATATTATCTATTGTGCAAGTTCATGAATGATGATCTGAAGTGTTTATGCTTTAAATGAGTTAAATAGTATGCTCAAAGAAGAGGAAGAGAAAGAGCGCAGTCCGGAGGTATCAGAGTGGGTGTAGGAGTTGATGAAGGCCAGACAAACGAAAGTTAAAGTGTTGTAACATTTTTTGTTCTGCAGTTTGTGAAGTTTTGTAATGTAGGCATTAAGTGGGGGTGTTAGAGATAATGCCTAATTAATGCTACATACTAGAGTTTAGGGATTGGATTGGGTTTGCTAGAAGATGTTGAGAATTTCTCTCAACCTCTCTCTCCAAGAGTAGAATAAGTTGGATCTCACAACACTTATTTAAGTGTGATTCATTTCTATGTAATTGATGCAATACAATATTATTTCTGTGTGTATTTTGTGTTTCTCTGCTCTCATGAATTCTAAATATAAAAGATGGGGGCTACACATCGCAGAGAATCTCCCATCTTCCATTTATAGAAGACCTTCGTTGTGGTGAATGAGAATACGACACCACATCGTCGAGGAGATTCACCGTCACGTCGTCGACCAGTTAGAGCTCAAGGGCCCCTGGATTCGATTGCACAAGAAGGTTATAAGCCTCAAAGGTAAAACACTTAGCTGCATCTGCGTTTGACAACACCTGCAGTGGAAATCGAAGCCAACCAATACCAAAAGATAACAATTGTATTTATAAAAGATGTGTTCACCTCCTCGCGAGGGTCCACCAAGACGTTGGAAAATTTTGTGAAGGCAACCTTTGAGTGTCTCTTGAAGACTTACGGATTTTAGCAAGAAACCTGCAATAGTGTACCCAATAATATTCCAAAGGACACACAATCCTTACGCTGGTTATAACATTTCAATCAATTTGCGAAATTATTATAGAAGAAAGAAAAGAAAATGTTTTTAACGTGCATTAAGTTAACAATAGTCTATGGGACAGACAGCCTCACACTCTAATTTTTGCAATTCAACCCTTTTCTTGTTCAACTTAACTTGATGATGAGCTCTCCCAATTTCTCCACTGTCCCCTAGATTGAACGTGCTTGAATATAGCTCCAACTTGCAATTGATAGTACAGGACACTGGCACTTCCCGAGCAGAGAATCATTCTCTCCACTTCCTCATAGATTTCGAGAATGCTTGTAGTACGATTTTTTGGCAACCCCCAGATCTGGATTTGTGACCAAGTTTAGACATAGATGTTGACGTGAAATGTATGCTGAGTAGGTCTCCGAAGCTGATTTCTGCAATTTAACCCTTTTACTGTTCAACTCGATGATGAGCTCTTCCAATTTCTCCACCCTCCCCCAAATTGAACCCCAGATTTAACGTGCTTGAATATAACTCCAACGTGCAATTGATAGTACAGGACACTGCACTTCCGGAGTAGAGAATCATCCTCTCCACTTCCTCATAGCTTTCGAGAATGCTTGAAGTACGATTTTTTGGCAACCCCGAGATCTGGATTTGTGACCAAGTTTCGATGTAGATGTTGACGCCAGAGGTATGCTGAGCCGGTCTCCGAAAATACACGCGCAGAGAGATCCTTGAATTATGACTTTGTCGTGAAAAAGGAACGGTACGATTGCATGGAAAATGAAACGAACGACTGTCTTAGAAAACATTTCATTCTCCCGGTTTCTCAAAGCATCGATTTCCTTTCGCATCTTGCCAACACAATGTAATAGTGTATGAGACGCTAGTTGAAAATAAACACCAACGATATCATTTCTATGAGCACGTCCTGAACGGTTTCTCATACAATGTGGAGAGAGAGAGCCACGCAAGGAATATTTCACAAGTGAGAGCTCCGTCGAAGGATTAGCAGACTCAGAAGACATAACTTAACGGTTATGCATAGCAGAGAGAAGAATGCGAACTGCTATCAACAGAGAATAATGGACAGGCTAGGTCAGAAAACCCTATATTTAGGCAGAGGAACGTTTATTTCTAAGCCCTAACGCCTATGCAGATATGCAGGATCAGATTGCAGATTGAGGCAGATATATACAGACTAGCAGGAAGAAATGAAGACGCTCAATAGAATAAATGAGGAGAGAGTTTCTCAACCATAGCTCAAATCAGGCCTGTGAACCAAGGATGCTATGATACCACTGTTAGAATATGCAAATAAGATAAAGGGGAGATTGCAATCATTAATCATTAATGATATGATACATGTATAAATACATATTTGATGATAGTTGGATTCATTCTCTAAGGTCTAGTGAATATTTGATTCATCCTTCAAGATTAGTAATCCTAATTGATTAGGTTTTCAACATGATTGAATATTTCTTGGTTTCACTTTATTAAGAAGTTCCTTTTGTAGACCATCCTATTCTATGATATATTATAGTTCAATCCTCTATTATTCAAATTCTTCCTTCTCTTTGAAAATGTTTCCATAAACCTATTTGTTATATGCTTTCAACTTATTTTTTAGATATTTTAATTTTTGGTGGAAAACATACATCCTAGAGTCTTTGACTTTGTGTTATACCTATCATTCATTGATTCAAATCATAAATTCAGGATTTGATGCTCACATTTATTCAAATATGAATGGTAAGTTTGTGGGATTTTATTTTTTCCACATCAAGATGATTGACCAATTATAAGAAAGAGCACCCTTTAGAATCTAAGATTCCATATTGAACCCTAAGTTCAATTAGTCTTCACTAACCAAGAATTGATAAAACCTTTTTATAACAAAACCTATACCCTTTCTTTGGATATTCCAAGTGAACTTGCCATTGCGTGGAATGAAGCATATTGATTTATTTACATGGATGAAATATGAAAGGATTGTGATTTGATGGTCTTGGTAGCCCCCTTCTTTTCACGAGGCCTGTGAATTATGTTGAGGTCGCCCTCACAATCCATGAGAGATCATAGAGAATTTATCACTCTCGTGACTTGGTTCTAGAAATAAGGTTTAAGTTATCTAATATCATTCCATATACATTGGAAAGGTAAAAGGGTAGATTCCATTATTTTACTTGAACCTTCATAGTGATCCAAAATCTATTAGTGTGACTCTCCAACACCTCTAATGAGCCATAGATGTACCAAATAGCAACACCGCCACTCATTCCCATAGGGTCAATGTAGATTCTTGTGGCTTGTGTGCATATCACCTTCCTAATATCTCCCATTTTTTGGGGGGGATTGTTTTATATTCTTGAATGAAGTCTACGTCAATGTTCTTAAGAGATATTTTCTCTTGACATATTAGGGGCATGGGGTAAATTGTAAAACAACCATTGGATTGCCCCTATCCCCAATAGCATTTTAGGTTGATCACAAAGTCCTTGATGGAATTCTAAGTTTCATTGGCCATATTTAAATGTGCTTCATCCTCTCTTTTGTCTTTAAGATTTTTTTTTCCTTGTTTTCTTTGGTCACAGTGTGCCCTAGGCTTAGATATGGAGCTTTGGAGGCTAGGATTAGATTATTTATTGAAGTTTATGAAGAATCCACTTGGAGAACCTCATTCAAATATTTAGACTAAGATGAGAAGACTAGTGATTCATTGCATGCCCTAAGGATCTTGGATCCTAAAGGCTCTAGATATTTCTTTTCCATGGGAGGATTCTTTAAGGGTTTCAAGTTACACAAGTTGGACAATAGGATATTATGTGAAAATTTTGACTCTATAGGAGGTGCCTCCTTACTATTTCATTGGTTTCCACTAGGGATTTGAATGTGCAAAACTAGAAGTTTTCCTTGTTTAGGAGTGCATTTGTTTGACTAGTCTGATCTATGCTACCCAATGGTATCACCCTATATCTCCATTGCAATCTAGATGATGGGACCCTCTTTTGTTTGAAATGGGTGACAAGTGCATAAAAAAACGAGGATTGGTTCAAATAGGTTTGAGAACATTAGTTTTAGGGCTTTGAATCTTTTTAGCATAAAACCAATTAGGTTTTTTAGAAAAAATTGCAAAACTTGGCGATTCCATCCTCATTTCCTAGAAATCAGGTCAACAAATACTAAGCAAGCTAAATGCCATGCTGACTATCACACCATAGGGTGGTCATATGTTTCTACTGGAAACTAATATTGAAAAGTATTCGTCTAAACCAAAGGGCTTCCTGATTTTCAAGAATTGGTGATTTCTACTTTAATTCTACTAAAGAAAGAGAAATAGAAATTTGTGTCTTGCATAATTGGGTAATAAGTCCTAAACCAGGCTTGAAAACGTAAATTACAATATATTTCTTATCATTAGGTTTGTTTCCCTAATTTGAATTAATGAGACTAACCAAAATAGGAGACCCCCTTAAATTGCATTGTATGCCAAATTGAATTGTACCATAGATATACCAAAGCATCCTCTTTTCTTCTTTCCAATGACTTCCATGTAGATCTTGCATATAATGGTCAATGAGATTAACAACAAAGTAAATGTTAGGCTGAGTTCAAGTTATATACAATAGGTTACCAACTAACTTTATGTGCCATAGTGGCATCCACTTTGGGTAAAGTACATGTGGTGGAAATTTTAACTCAAGATTGGAAGGGACANCAATGAGATTAACAACAAAGTAAATGTTAGGCTGAGTTCAAGTTATATACAATAGGTTACCAACTAACTTTATGTGCCATAGTGGCATCCACTTTGGGTAAAGTACATGTGGTGGAAATTTTAACTCAAGATTGGAAGGGACACAGGGATGGCTTGTATTCATCTATGTGAAAGCAAAGAAGGAGCTCACAAGCATACTAAGGACGAAAATGATGAATTCCTTAATTTATTTACAAAATTGGGAGGTGAAGAAAACAATGCAAGGTACTTAAGTCTTTCATCTCAAATTTCTTCCTAAGGCTAGACTTCATATAGTTAGATAATTTGGGATCCCTACTAGTGAGTCCAAGGTCATCAACATAGAGTATAAGAATAAGAAGTGGGTTAGATAGTATTTTGGTATATACATTCAATTTAGATTTGCATTTAGAATATCTCGATTCAAGAATAAATTCTTCCATTTTTTCATACCAAGCAAGATGAGATAGTTTGAAGCCATAAAGGGATTATCAATTCAAAAACTAGATTGGAGTAACTTCAAACAAACCTAGGAGGTCATTCCATGTAAATTTCTTCTTGCAAATCGTGATGGAAGAAGGTGGAGTTTACATCCATTTGATGGACATATAATCAATATGAAGCTGCAAAGGAAAGAAATAGGTGAATGGAGTTCAATTTGGCAACAAGAGAAAAGGTTTCAATATAGTTAATGCCTTTTACATATGAGAAATATTTGGTGATTAATTGGGCCTTGTGTCTAGAAAACACTACCATATAATGCATACTTAGTTATGTAAACCCATTTACATATGAAAATTTTTCTTCCTTGGGGAAGAGGGACTATATACCAAGTATTATTCACCAATAAGGAAAA